>JANAVB010018998.1:1115248-1117748 GCA_029216955.1 Iris pallida | reverse complement strand
CAAGTCCACTAAATCTAGCAAAGTATATGTCAATGAGTCTAGAATGACGATACGAACCCAATGGTAAATCTAGAATTGGATTTCGATGAGCGGATCTCAAAATGACCCGTTGACTCGGTCTGTGGGGCCCGTTTTGCACTAAAATGCTGTCGGGGCCCGTCCTCTCCAATCTAGCAAATTATATGAATTCATGCTAAAACATGCCATGAGTCCACTGGTGGTGTCAGAATTGGAATCCGGAGGCCTGGGGTCCAAAATTAGAATTTACAAGTTAGAAATTACGAATTCGGACAACCAACTTTGGCGTTAAATTCAAACAATCAAACGAGCTCACAATAAAATAAAACTTAATAACAATAAGTGGTTATCTAGCTGTGCATGAATTAGTGGCACGTAAAACAGAGCTGCGATAGTGGAGATACAAGTCCGAAGTTGGCTCACAAAAATGTTCAAATAAACACAATATTCGGGCAAATTGGTGGCCGATTTTGACCTAACATCTCACCTCCGTTTTTCTTATACGTATTTCTAGTATACGTGTACGGAATCCTAATCCGTATTTTTACTTATTGGCCTTGTAGCTAATTTTGGTTAATTGCTTAGGTTCATTATGGCATATCATGGTTTGATTGGTTCATTTTGGTTTGGCTTGGTATTTTTCCTTTGGTTCAACATGTTAAACCCCCTTTTTAAAGCCGACCAACCCACTCTTTCTCCATTACTTCTTATTCTGCTTCTTCTTCTTCCTCCTCCTCTTTTATTAATCCTTACCCACCAAGCTTAGGCAAGTGTGACTTGCTTCATGAAGAACACCTCTATTTTATTGTTCTAATCTCTTATGCAACATTCTAAGCTACTTTAGTCTTGTCATTCTGCTTTTCATGAATATATTTGTGTAGATCTAACTTTGCACCATTTTGGGATTTTTTTGGGTTTTGATCTAGTAAAACTACCTGTTTTCGAAACTAAGAGTTGTATATGGTAGAGAATTGATTTTACAAAAACTTAGATTTGAAAAGTCAGATTTTATTGTGTTTTGACCGAGTTATGATCATTTGAAGATCATGGTTCTAAGACTTGTGTTCTCAGCCAAGAGTTGGAGAAGAGATGACAGGTTGTGCACACTATGAAGTGCAACTGTGGGCGTATAGCCAAATCATGTGGACACATAAGACCACATGGGGCGCATAGACATCCCCTTGGGCGCATGGCTTCATTGGATGGTGTGAGCTCGACTTGTAAACCTCATGGCATTTTTATGCTTAGTAGGCGCATAGCCTGGGCGCATGCCTTCTTGGGGTACAGTATCCCAGATCATCCTTGGGGCATGCCACTATGGGCGCATGCTGCCTTGACCATCCCATGCCTAAGTGCATGTTGCTTTGACTTGCCCTTCCCTATGGACACATGGCCTCCATAGTGGGCGCATGGCTCCCTGACGCAACATAGCCATGAGACTTGTAGTACATTTGACTTGCCCCTTCCCCTTTGGGCACATAGCCCTAGGACCCATGTGTGGGCGCATGCACCCCTTGGGCGCATGATGTCCCCAGGTTCCCCTTTCTTGATTTTTGCACCATTTTATATCCTTACGCCTTTTCGATATGAACTCGACATGAAACGATATGAGCATGACATATTAATGGAATGATAGCACTTGATGTTGGCCGTTGTGGCACACCCTTGACAAGAAATATGACATGATAATCAGAATCGACATGATAGTGAACACGACATGATAAATGAATATGAACGTGGAAAATAACATGATAGTGGCCGTCGTGGCACACTCCAGACAATAACATGACAGGCAGACAGTACATGACAATGGCCCGTCGTGGCACATCCAGACAAGAACATGATAGGCCAGTACATGATGTGGCCCGTTGCGGCGCACTCTGACAAGTAAATATGACAGTAATCTTGAACGCCGTTGCGACGGCTATCTCGACTTGCTAAGTAAACTTCTCGCCTTGACACCGTGGGTGCTTGCTTAAAACTTGTTTGTACAAGCTAAGTCTAGTCTCGTCTTGTATCATGTCTAGGACAGAGTCCCTGGTTACCACGGTCAGGGATTCATACTGAATCTGACTAAGGTTAATGCTAGATTGATCAAGTAGTTCATTCTAAGGGAGATTTCCCCAGTTACAGGCGATTCAGTTATCCCGGCCACACCTGATGGACTTGTAGCCTGTCGCGAGTAGGGCATATTTTCAGTCCTACGTCATATGGAACACACTCAAAACAAGTACAAGGCACACTGATATGTGTTGTACTCTAAGCCATCTAATAATTTGGATAACTTTGGTAATCAATCTTGCTGGATAACCTGGATAGGCAAGGCAAGGCCTGTGACTGCTGGAACATCTCATCATGCATCTTGCTAGTAACTAGGCTTATGATACCCTAGCAGGTTAAAGTATCAAGCCATACTCTTTGCTTGGCCGTGATTGATGGATGTAGTCCAGTCTAGTCTTGTTCTAAGCAATGCAGTCTATGA
>JANAVB010018998.1:1005000-1115235 GCA_029216955.1 Iris pallida | reverse complement strand
GAATGTCGATAACATATCAAAGCGTACGTACATGCACAAGACTTATGAAAATGGCTTCATTGATGAAGAGAACAATTATGGCACGAATGTGGCAGAATTGTCGAATGTGGCATGGTTCCTTCGAAATGTTTATGCCCTTGGGTATTCGTTGATGAACCGTTGAGTGGACATTGTGCCAATGGAAATAAAGATAGGCAAATTGCTTGGTTGTATGACTTACGCATTGTAGGTCACAGACAACTTGTGCATAAGTTTTGATATCCCTCGAACGGATCGACGGTTGTCGGAACCCGTTCGATATCTAGAAAGGGAATTTGAATGGGTATTATATGGGATATTTCAATCTGTAGGCTTGCGACCTACCATTGAAATAGAGCGTCATAAATACGGTATTATTTGGGGAGGAGTACTTCAGGGCATGGAATTAGCACCCAGGCTGAAGTAGTCACCGTTCGTACCTTGATATCCATTAACCTTCATAATAGTTAAGGACGACGGGTCAAAAGTGCAAGAAACAGAGCTCCTGTACAGAGCACTTATAACATGACATGGAAGGGAATCAGCGCATTCACCTTGCGTCGGTGCAAGGGCGAGTGCGTCAGTATTGTAAGAAGTCACGAAACACACAGATTGCTATTGGTTCCTGTTTGCTTATACGAATCGAAATAACATGCTTGCCATGATAATATGCTTACTATTTCGAATATGCCATGAAACAGATCCTAAGGAGAACATAGAAAGATAAACAAATTGTATATTGCATGAATCATACTAACAATGTCAATTTATTTAAGTGGGTCTTTGATCAGTACAACGGGACGAAGTACTAATCCTCTACTAGTTGCTAGCAGGTTCAAGGAATGGTCTGCTCGTGTCGGAGCTTCACTTGATCGCGTGAGGCATGGGAATGCCGTAGCGTTTTAAGTGTACGTCGCATTGACGCTCAAACTTGCAACAGGATTGATGCGGGTCGAGATATAGAAGACATGATGTATAGAATGGTGAAATACGTTATGGCAAGAGAGAACTTGAGTGTTGTAGCCAATCTGGCAAAATCAGTTGGGCTATTGAAAGCCTTTTAACCTCAGTTCATTTATTGAATAAAGAGAATTGTTCGTATACTCTGTTTTCTTCTGTTGCTAATATCAATCAAAGATAACCATTTGAGAACTTTTATCTTGCCTTGTACGAGTGCAACTCCAAACTCGTACAACATCACGCCCTAGTGAGGACGATGATTCGGATAAATCAATACGAGGACGAGCGATTTTCTGGATCGGGGCGTGACCAATTGGTATCAGAGCTCTAGGCTCAATCTCCGCAGGACGCTGGCTCGTTTTAATTCTAAAAAGTTGTCCACCACCAGAAATAACTCTTGACTCTACTCGATGCTGCACTGGGATGTTTCCATATAATAAGTCTAATACAAATCGTGTAATTTTGTCGCATATGTTAGAAATACATGATGTGTTGCTAAGGGAGTCACAAAAATACTTTTGCATCGAATGCAACAAGCCATGAAATAATTGTTTCTACAAGCGCAACAATTGCAGATGTGAATTGAGATGTTTGTTGCTGCAAGTGCAACAAGTTGAGAAATATGAATCGAAATGTTTGTTGTTTCAATGCACAGTCATATGAAAAATATTGGTTGCATTGATATAATGAAAGTCATGAATGTGTTTATCAAATGCAACAAATTGCGAATGATGCGTTGTAAGGAACATGAAAGTTGAAAATTGAATGTGTTGAACGGATTCGAGTATTGACTTTGAATATCATAATTTTAAAATGTTGCACGAGATGCAACGGATGTCAAAAATGAATGTCGAAAATAAATTGTTGTACGATGTACAACGGATGCGGAAATAAATCATTGCACGAGGTGCAACGCATGAAAGAGAAATCATAATCGATAGAAACGATCGGATCAGTTGCACACTGAACTTATGTTAGCAAATGAATACATTGGCCAAATTGTGTCAGATTTTTATTAATCAAAAGTTATGGTTGTGATCGACATGATCACTGCGAAATCGTGAGTGAAAATAAGATTGTTGGTTCATACCGAGTATGATGCGAGCGAAATAGCATGATTTCGAGTGGTATATGCCATACCACGTTACAATGAATGACTCGATTCTGAGTGGTATATGCCATACCACTGTGCGATGGATTCCATCGAACATTGTATAAATTACGGAAGGTTTGTCCGCAACGGGCGGGAGAGTACCGAGACTCGATTGAAAATTTGTATGATGACAGTTGAGCAAGTGTTCTTCGATAATTGTGGTTGGAACGATAGGTGAGGACTCGTATCAACGAATGATACTCGGACAAATTTGTAAGTCATCGAACGACCAAGACTAACAAAACGATTACCTTGAAGCAATATCGATCGACGGATAGGAAACTTGAACTTATGAACGAGTCGCACGACTTACGATCTCGATAGAAATGTGGCTAGGCGATTCATAATCGAATCACACGACTTGCGATCTCGATAGAAACGTTTGGTGATACGAATTATAATTGTATCGCACGATGCGGACTTCGATGAGAGTTGGTTGATGCGGGTAAATAGTTGCCTAATAGATAGTTGGTTATGTTGAGGCGAAACTCATTTGAGTACGAATGAAACACGCAAAACTTAGAGGGCGTGATGTATAATCTCAATCCAGTAATGAAATAAATTCAAGAATGAACATAATATATTAAAGTTGGCCACCCAGTAATATATGTCGAACAAGGTCGAGAAAAAATAGCATGTAATAATTGGCTATATAGCAGCATTAAACATAAAGGTTAAATGTATACAGGGAAGAGTAAATAGAATACCAAAGAACACACACACACACACACACACACACACACCCACACACACACACACCACACACACACATATATATATATATATATATATATATATATATATAGATATATATATATATATTATATATACCTATATATATATATATATAAGATATATATATATATATCTATATTATATATATATTATATATATATATATATATTAGGTATATATATATATATTATATTATATATATCTATATATATATAATCTACCTAATATACTATTATCTATATATAATCTATATATATTATTTATTATCTATATTATTTATATATAGGTATCTTATATTATATATATATATATTATATATATATATATATATATATATAGTATATATATATATATACCTATATATCTTAAAAAAAAATATATATATATATATATATATCTATATAACCTATATATTAAATATATATATATATATATAGATATATATCTATATATATATATATTATATATATATATCTATATAATCTATATAAATTAATATCTATATATATAATCTATATATATCTTATATATTATATATATATATATATATATAATATATATATATATCTATATATATATATAGATATATATAAATATATATATAAATATATAATATATAATCTATATATATATATCTATATATATATATATATATATATATATAATAATATATATATATATATAAACAAATTATATATATATATCTATATATATCTATATATATATATATATATATTTTATATATATATATATATATATATATTATATATATATATATATATACATATATCTATATATATACCTAAAACCTCAGTGCATCACGCAGCACCTGCCTAGCTACTCTGAACTAACTGCTCAACAAATACCTGGAGAGATCACCAGGTCCTCAGCGAGACGTAACAAGATACAAATACATGCCATAGTATGAACTGAACAAAAAAAGAATAACCTGAATCATAACATGGTCCAATATCTAATCATCAATCAGCAAACCATATCTCTGACCACCTGATCAATGGATGGCATACAAGTCCATGATAAGATAAATCCTATGATCGATCCGACATAGGTCACGAACTAACCAGTCTATGTGAATACATATTGAAGACAACTTTTGAGCGTATAGGTGATAAGAATTTGGGTCGAAACACGGGCCGACGTCGGATCACGAGCGGAGTAGTACATATACTAGTGTACCTCCCGACCGTACGTAGCGCGCAGCTAGTGGCCGCTGCCGGATATACACACTAGTATGTATATATTCCCTTACCCAGGCCCCCACTGAGGCTACGATAATATAACTGTCTGTCCCATATGCCTACTAATTTTCTTTCCTGTCCCAGGAAATGTATAAGTCGTATCCATGTCTTAGACAATCCATATCTCAATACGAGTCTTTAACCTAGACACCGTCTAACACTATATGTACCGACACACGAACCGCTCGTACCGATGATCAGTCGGATGCATAAGTTCATGCCAACATAATGACCCTCACTCAAGGTGCCGTGTAATATCTCGTGTCAAGTCATAGAAGTTATTGGGGTAACTTCACAATTTTTGGGTACATCTACTAACTCTAACTCACACACGCACGCACCCATAACATCGATGCCATCATCGATAAGACCCAAGTCATCCTTGGATACACACTACCAGGATCACCAACTATTAACACAAGAATAGATATGAATAATGTAAACAGAACAAGTATGCAAGATATCTTGCCTAGGGTGAAACAGTGATCCAATGATGTCCTGTAGGCAAATCGTCAAGTCCAAGAAGGGTAGCAACATAGGAGTCTCCATGAGCGTCGCCGGATGGTGAAACAAACAACATCAATGTTCCCAGAATAAGGAAAATAGCTAGGATAAACTACCCATAAGTCCAATTCTGGAAACATAGACAAATAGTAATTTTGGGTCAAAATGCGGTCAACCATTGTACCCACTTGTACCAAAAAATGTGTCATGATCAAAGTCATCCAAATCTAGCAAACTATATGTTTACGAGTCCAAAATGATGATACGAACCCAATGATATATCCGGAAGGGGATTTCGATGAGTCGATCTCAAAATGGTCTATTGAGCCGGACATTAGAATCTGGTTTGCACAGAAATGCGTATCGAAGTCCAAGTCCACTAAATCTAGCAAAGTATATGTCAATGAGTCTAGAATGACGATACGAACCCAATGGTAAATCTAGAATTGGATTTCGATGAGCGGATCTCAAAATGACCCGTTGACTCGGTCTGTGGGGCCCGTTTTGCACTAAAATGCGTGTCGGGGCCCGTGTCCTCCAAATCTAGCAAAATTTATATGAATTCATGCTAAAACAATGCCATGAGTCCACTGGTGGTGTCAGAATTGGAATCCGGAGGCCTGGGGTCCAAAATTAGAATTTTACAAGTTAGAAATTACGAATTCGGACAACCAACTTTGGCGTTAAATTCAAACAATCAAACGAGCTCACAATAAAATAAAACTTTAATAACAATAAGTTGGTTATACTAGCTGTGCACATGAATTAGTGGCACGTCAAACAGAGCTGCGATAGTGGAGATACAAGTCCACGAAGTTGGCTCCACAAAAATGTTCAAAATAAACACAATTATTCGGGCAAATTGGTGGCCGATTTTGACCTAACATGTCACCTCCGTTTTTCTTATACGTATTTCTAGTATACGTGTACGGAATCCTAATCCGTATTTTTACTTATCTTGCCTTGCTAGCTAATTTTGGTTTAATCTTGCTTAGGTTCATTATGGCATATCATGGTTTGACTTGGTTCATTTTGGTTTGGCTTGGTTTATTTTTCCTTTGGTTCAACATGTTAAACCCCCTTTTTAAAGCCGACCAACCCACTCTCTCTTCTCCATTACTTCTTCTTCTTCTTCTTCTTCTTCCTCCTCCTCTTTTATTAATTCCTCTACCCACCAAGCTTAGGCAAGTGTGACTTGCTTCATGAAGAAACCCTCTATTTTATTGTTCTAATCTCTTCTATGCAACATTCTAAGCTACTTTAGTTCTTGTCATTCTGCATTTTCATGAATATATTTGTGTAGATCTAACTTTGCACCATTTTGGGATTTTTTTGGGTTTTGATCTAGTAAACTACCTTGTTTTCGAAAACTAAGAGTTGTATATGGTAGAGAATTTGATTTTACAAAACTTAGACTTTGAAAAGTCAGATTTTATTGTGTTTTGACCGAGTTATGATCATTTGAAGATCATGGGTTCTAAGACTTGTGTTCTCAGCCAAGAGTTGGAGAAGATGATGACAGTGTTTGCACACTATGAAGTGCAACCTGTGGGCGTATAGCCAAATCATGTGGACACATAAGACCACATGTGGGCGCATAGACATCCCCTTGGGCGCATGGCCTTCATTGGATGGTGCATGAGCTCCTGACTTGTAAACCTTCATGGCATTTTTATGCTTATGTAGGCGCATAGCCCTGGGCGCATGCCTCCTCTTGGGTACATGTATCCCAGACTCCCATCCTCTTGGGTGCATGCCACTATGGGCGCATGCTGCCTTGACCATCCCCATGCCTAAGTGCATGTTGCTTTGACTTGCCCCTTCCCTATGGACACATGGCCTCCAATAGTGGGCGCATGGCTCCCTGACGCACATAGCCATGAGACTTGTAGTACATTCTGACTTGCCCCTTCCCCTTTGGGCACATAGCCCTAGGACCCATGTGTGGGCGCATGCACCCCCTTGGGCGCATGATGTCCCCAGGTTCCCCTTTCTTGATTTTTGCACCCATTTTATATCCTTACGCCTTTTCGATATGAACTCGACATGAACACGATATGAGCATGACATATTAATGGAATGATAGCACTTGATGTTGGCCGTTGTGGCACACCCTTGACAAGAAATATTGACATGATAATCAGCATACGACATGATATGTGAACACGACATGATAAATGAATATGAACGTGGAAATAACATGATAGTGGCCCGTCGTGGCACACTCCAGACAATAACATGACAGGCCAGTACATGACAATGGCCCGTCGTGGCACACTCCAGACAAGAACATGATAGGCCAGTACATGATAGTGGCCCGTTGCGGCGCACTCTTGACAAGTAAATATGACATGTAATCTTGAACGCCGTTGCGACGGCTATCTCGACTTGCTAAGTAAATTCTCGCCTTGACACCGTGGGTGCTTGCTTAAAACTTGTTTGTACAAGCTACTAGTCTAGTCTCGTCTTGTATCATGTCTAGGACATGAGTCCCTGGTTACCACGGTCAGGGATTCATACTGAATCTGACTAAGGTTAATGACTAGATTGATCAAGTAGTTCATTCTAAGGGAGATTTCCCCAGTTACAGGCGATTCAGTTATCCCGGCCACACCTGATGGACTTGTAGCCTGTCGTCGAGTAGGGCATATTTTCAGTCTACTGTCATATGGAACACACTCATAAAACAAGTACAAGGCACACTGATATGTGTTGTACTCTAAGCCATCTAATAATTTTGGATAACTTTGGTAATCAATCTTGCCTGGATAACCTGGATAGCTGCAAGGCCTGTGACTGCTGGAACATCTCATTGCATCTTGCTAGTAACTAGGCTTATGATAACCCTAGCAGGTTAAAGTATCAAGCCATACTCTTTGCTTGGCCGTGATTGATGGATGTAGTCCAGTCTAGTCTTGTCTAAGCAATGCCAGTCTATGATTATTTCAGCACATGCTTGTTCAAGCTTTACTCTTGTCGATAATTGGTTGGAGACTATGCTCTGTTCAGGTGAAGGGTTACAACCCCGGTCCTTATTTGGTTATGGATTGTAACTTGGCTACCGGAATGGTCCCTTAGTCGTCTTATCGTTTATCATCTTATTTTTCTCTAGCTCGTGTCTTTTATTATCCTTTATGTCTCGTGTGCTAATATGCTGGTTTTAGTTCTTAAGTGAAGCCTCCATTGTGGTACTTGCTTTTTCTGGGGTCTAACCCAACTGGTTTTGTATGGCCAGATTTTGGAGTAGCACCCGAGGATCTTCCAGCCTTCCAGCCAGATGGTGAACACTAGGTGCAACCCTGGCAACGAGTGGGTTTTATTTTGCTCTCCCACTCTATTGTAAATTATTATTTTGAGGCGTTTGCCGCCGAACAAGTGTTAGCTCGTGTTAAATTTACATTCCTGTCTGCCTAAGGGCTGTAATATGATTGACAAATCCTAGGGTTGATCATGTATGACTTAAACTCTTGCTAGTCTCCGTATTTTATATGACTAGCTTCATGATCATCTGAATATGTAATGTATGGGATGCCTTACTTTGTATGTCTGATGATCATCCATCTTGTTATACTTACTTGCTTGCTTGAGATTGAGACACTAGGCTTGTTATTGACCATAAGAGACTGTTGGCTTGTAGTAAAACTTTCATGTATCTAAACAGCCGTGACCGTACATCAAAGTGGGTTACACTTCAATGTACATAGTTGGCTGTGCCTGTCCCCCGCTCTCCAGTATTCTGGTTCTGGGGCGTGACATAACAAATAAGAGAATTAATGGCTGAAAATTTAGGTGGAGGGAGAGCTATATACCGAGATTGCAACGAAGGAAAGAGTTCGACGATCCAACAGTCGAATTGTCCAGAAAATGTGCACAAAGTTGCTGTCCCAATATGTGCATTCTGACTTCTCCAGCACGTGGGTCACGACGGGATCCCATGCAAAACGTACGAATCGCCTATACTGCACGTCGGGGACAAAGAGGTTGCAACATGGGTGTGCCGGGTACGCGTCGGGGCCATGGGTGTTTGTCGGCGAGGTATGGCGACGCTGCCACGCTACTACTGCTGCAGTGTACGCACATGCATGCGTCTGTCTGCGCGGCTGCTGCGCTCGCGTACCTGGCTGCGTGTTGGGTGGTGTCGCGGGAGGGGAGGCTGCATGGTGGATGTCAGAGGAGAATAGAAGAGGAGGAGGTGAGGTTATTTGCAGCTAGGTTTTTAGGGATCAACGTTTACATATATATGGGAGTGAAAGAGAAGGAGATGAGCGACGGGTGGTCAAGATGCAGCGAAGGGGGGAGGGGATGAGCTGCCGTATGGCGTGCTTTCTATAATGCTACAAAAGCATGCATCAAAAGCTGCTGTCCACTCTCCATATTTGAGAGAAGTGGAATAAAAATGGATACATGTCGGGTTGGCTATGGGACCCATGTCTATTTTATTATTATGGGTTTGTTTATAGGAGGAGTATATATGTAGGGGGAGTTTCATCGGTATATATATACCCTAATTACATATACACACTCTAAGTTTATGTATATGCATAATCTCCACAATATATATATATATATATATATATATATTTTATATATATATATATATATATATATATATATATATATATATATATATATATATATATATATATATATATATATATATATATTTATATATATATATATATATATATATATATATATATATATATATATATATATATATATATATATATATATATATATTAAATAATATATAAGTATCTATACACCCTATATTATACACATCTATATATACATCTAATGATACATGTACATATATATATATATATATATATATATATATATATATATATATATATATATATATATATATATATATATATAAAATATATATATATATATATATATATATATATATATATATATATATATATATATATATATATATATATATATATATATATATATATATATATACACTCAATGATACATATATACGTATATATTTACACCTTCAATGATACATTTATATATAAATATATGTATGTATACAAAGATTTACTCATTTTAGCTTAATTTATAATATAATAAAATAGGGATATTGGTAGTAATAGAAATAAAAGGAGGGGGTAGTTTTGGTTAGATTGGGTTAGGTTTGGGCTAGGTGTGATCAATGGCTACAAATTTAGTCATTTATAATCATTGATGAAATAGTAGCATAGTAGAGCACAATTGGATGACACGCAAGTGGCATGTACATAGTAGACTCAAAATGGGTCAAAACCATATATCGGGTCGATTAGTGTGGATCGATGTCGAGTTCCAAATTAAATTGGAAGTTAGGTCATATTTTACGGTAGATGATCAAATGGCTTAAATTGACCCGAAAGTTGTGCGATGTAAATATAATACAAGGGGACAAGTTTGAGTGGGACATGATATATCAACATGAAGATAAACTTGTCTAGATCAAAATCCATGAAGGACGTTTCGAGAGATTGATATCCTTGACGCTCCAAAAATTAAAGTCACGTAGAAGTATATTTACTGATTTAAAACTAATATAAATAAAATATCTATTAAAAATTAATTCCTTTAAAAAAATTTAAAATAATTCCTATAATCTAGGGGGCTTACAATCTACCCACCTTAGAGAATTTTGTCCTCAGAATTACAATAAGACATAGTATAAGAAGATAGAAGATTAATATCTTAAAAGAGTCAAGTATGACTAGTCCCAACCAGAAGACCATGGTTGTGATTCCACTAGTAAGGTTTTGGAAAGGAATACAAGAATTTAAGTATTACAGTCTACAATAATCCTAGGTACTATCATGGTACTATTGGTCAATAACTCTATAAGAGAATTACTGCCAATTTAGTGCTAATCCTATATGGTTCAGAGTTTCAACAGGCATAAAGAATTGATTTGGGTTGGACATAACTGGAGCGAAGTGGAATAGAGGGATTCATAAGGTTATAGCGAGGAGGTAGGTGTAGGAGAATTGTGAACAAAGGAGTTACAGATCATGGTACGAATAGTTTTAAAAAGTTCCAAAAGAGATGTTCCACAAGAATAAGGTACGACTGGGTAGATACTTGATCAGGAATTTGAAAGGAATGACGTCTTAGGATAATATGATCATTAGACAGAGGAGGTATGAAATCAAGGTTTTGGATTTGAGATCAAGGCATAGCTAAGAAAGAATAGGGTCTTCTCAATCGTATCTTTAGAATGATAAAATCTAAATCACGCAATCGTGATTTACGAGCTTAGAAATAGGAAGGGAAAGAATATGGATACATCTAAAACAAATATGGGAAGTCACTTAGAATAATCTGAAAAACAAGCGGGCTGAGATAATTGCATACCAATTCATACTATGATTTAGCCTATCTATCAGGTTCCTAGGATAACATATGATCCATCAAATACGGCTAGTCACTTATTCCATAATCTAACTCATAATATTCGAAAGTCCTTGATATCATCCAATTTTTTCATTAGTACACTCCATTCTACGGCTTATCCTTTTTAATTGTAACTTCCGCTAACACAATATCAAGATGCTCATAATGTAATATGCCAAGGTCTTCAAACGTCTTTGATTCTTGAAATTTTTAATTCTTAACTTATCCTCTTTGAAATATCTCCATCTTCAAGAAATTTGCCATCCACTATGTACTTACTCAGCTCTAGATTCTATTTATCAAACTATTTAGGACTACTCTACCTCTATATCTTGAAATCTTTTCTTCTCATCTCATGCCATAATCGTTCATGCGCATACAATTTTTCATATCAATATCCTCGCATTTCATTAACATTTCTAATCTTACCTCTATATGCCATAAATTTATATCGTCTATCTCCTCGTTCTCTATTGGATCTCAATTTCAAGATCTTACTTAAGGTATAGTTCTCTCTGTAATCATCGTTATGTCATCTTAGATAATCATGGTCATAAACCTCGTCTTGATAACTTTTCCTGAAATTTCAATCTTATTCATCTATATTTATTCAGCCCAAACGTAATATTCCTTATAATTATCTCCTCCTGTATACCCAACACAAAGTTCCAGTTGTCATTCCTCTGGGGTCTCTAACTATCTTGCATCAACAAAGAGTTTACTAGCCTGTCTCCTAAGGTACAGTTCTAACTCTATTCTTAGATCATTGGCTACAATTAATCATCGAAGATCATGATCAATTCTTAAACTTGATCAGCCTGAAACTCCATGCTATACTTTTACAAGCTTTAAGTCATATCCAATAATAGCCTAGCCAATATTCTAGCTTATCTATCCATAAGCAATTATACGTTTTTCACAAGCACGCCTAACCATCTACTAGGAAAAATTTAAGACTTGGTCAAATAAGTACTTATATCTAATATCTCTATCATAGTCTAACTGTATTGGTCATTTTTCTAGTTCCTATTATAATGCCCCGTATCGCAACGGTGCATTACGATGAGTCATTAACTCGAAGAATTGTATTGACCTGATGAAGTATCGATGCGAATCGATATAAAGGTTAAGTTTGCCCAAAAGAAGCTTTGAGTCGATTCAAATCTATGAATCGAAACGATGTAAGGCATAAGTCCGGTTTGAAAAGATATTGATTTTAGTTGACTTCATGTGCAGGCTATGCTTTTACGCTGGATTGTAAGAGGTCGACATTTTGCCTTATTCGCAAAAGTGTCCGCAAAACCAAATCGTCTCCTTGCAACGGATTATGGCATGGGTACGGTAGGCCAAATCGATCGAGTAGTTCAACGGAACACGAAGTGTTCGAATGGCTAAGTCTGAACAGTTGGCCATGCAGAAAAGTTAAGAAATCGAGCCGCATCAGTTCGACGAAATGACAAGGCGTATCGACTTAAGGTGGGCGAGTTCATGACTCTTCTTCTCTACTCCTTCATGCCTAATAAAATGTATCCTTGTATGCGTAAGTTGCTATCAAGTTAACGAGCATGGCTCGAATTGAGTAAAGGTCTTAGTGTATGTCGAACATTAAGATAGAACATTGAACATTGAACAATTGAGGCGACGTACATCAAGTGCACGAGTTGCAATAGGACATTGATGCTAGAACACTGAAAGACAATATCGAGATGTGCATTAAGTGCATAACTCGGAAGAACATTAAACACTAAGGCTTAGAATATGGAATTACGGTATCAAGGCGTGCATTGAGTGCACAACTCAAAGAAAAAGGATATATGTATCAAAGTGTACGTAGGTGCACGTGACTCATAAAAGATGACTTCATTACGAAGAGAACAGTTGTGGCACGAATGTTGTGATGGAACTGTCGAATGTGGCACGATGCCTTCGAGATGGTTGGGACCTTCAGGTAGATATGTTGAGGAATATTGAGTCGTGACATTGTGCTAATGGAACAGAGATAGGTGAACTTATTTGGTTGTAAGAAAATCAGAACGTGTTGCATATGGTCAATGGGCTTGGATGTGTGGCCCGTGCATGGGTGTGCTTCCCTCGAACGTAGGATCGCCAGGGCGCCAGGACCGTTCGACCATGGAGGGAATTAAGGGTTATTGGTGGTGCACTTTATTCAGACGGGTTGCACCCTCCTATTGATGTGATAAGCCATAATACCAGTAAGTTTGGGATCCTTTGAGTAGTGGGCTAGCAATCCGTGCCAAAGCGATCGCCGGCTTACAAGTTAAGATACAGTCCATTACGGTACAGAACGTCGTAACCTTCATATAGATAGGACCGGTAGGCTAAGACTAGCATTGGGTGCAGGCGCAGAGCCTGCCACCCTTATGCTTATGTTAAGATTGCTTGGTTGGCTGCGTGATTTGTATGATTGGTTATGCAAATTCTAACGATTGCAGGATAGACGAAACGAGATAGAAACATGCACGATCACTATGCTTATATCCATATTATGTCTAACTGTATCTGTTGCAGGGACACGGCATTGGACACATTTATATTCAATCGCTATGCTTGAATATTGCCATGAAACTGATCCTAAGGCTAAATAGAAAGATCACTAAATATAGATGCATGCTTCACTAAATTTACTTAGTGTTGGTTTGGGTACGAGTGGGTCTTGATCAGCGTAGGGAGGACGAAAGCACTAATCCCTCACTAGTTTGCTTGCAGGTTCAGGATATGTTCGGCTCGGGGTGGGGCTTGGCTTGGACGCGCCGAGGCATGGAGTCCTTGGCATCTCGAAGCGAGCTACCGCATTGGCGTTCGGACTTACAACATAGAGATGTTCGACCGAAGACTACTTGTTGGCTATAAAGAAGCATAATGTATGGAACAATGTAATCCTTTGTGAGCTAGAGAGATCATGAGCGTTGTAGCCAGTTGGCATAATCAGTTGGGCTTTTCAAAGCCTTTGTAATATTCAGTTCATTATTAATAAAAGAGAATCTTATATATACTATGTTGCCTTCCGCTGCTTATGCTATTAATTTGAGATAAATTTGCGTGAACCTATTATATTGTCTTACACGAGCGCAACTCCAGGCTTGTGTGGCATCACACCTAAGCGATGATAATGATTCGGATAAAATCTAGCGAGGACGAGCGATTTCTTGGGTCGGGGCATGACAAATTGGTATCATAGCGGTTCTATCCTCTGGACCGTGAACGAGTCTCTTTGACCCTTAGTTGCTTCGATATTGAAAATCAGTTGACTTTAAGTGATTTCTGCAACCGCATGGCTCATGGATCTACTTGATGCTGCATTGGATGTTCCATACAATAAGTCTGTATTATGTTGCGTATGTCTGTCACAAGTATGTTGTGACTATCACGTTATCTCCGAGTGCCATCGGAGAATGTTGGTTGCATGAAGTGCAACGAGTTACGAAATGTTGGTTGCCCGAAGTGCAACAAGTTGTGAGTCGTTGGTTGCACGAAGTGCAACAAATATGGGGATATTGGTTGCACGAAGTGCAATGAGATACGTATTGTTGGTCGCACGAAGTGCGAAGAGTTACGTGTTGTTGGTTGTACGAAGTACAATGAGTCGATATATAAGGCGATGCATGTTATGTGGCTATGCGAATGGGGTAGCGATATGTTGAACGATTTGATTAATGACTTTGAGTATCAAGGATAAATCGTTGTACGAGTTGCAACGAGTGTAATTGAGAAATCGTGGGGCAATTTGAACGAGTTGAGTTGGTTGCTAATCGAATTTGAGTAGGCAAACTTGTAAGTTGTCCGAGTTGAATTGAGTTGCGAAGTAGGCAAACGTTTATGTTGGCCGAATGTCGCATTGAGCTTTGAGTTAGCGAATGTTGCATTGTGATCGATATGATCGCCAAGGCACAATTTGCTTTGAATGAATGTCAAACTTGAGCGAACGATAGAGCACGTTGGCCAAGTTGTTGTACCAACTTGAGTAAGCGAACGCTAGAGCTTGGATCAGAAAATATCGCCATAGGATAGTTAACTTGGAATAGATGTTGGACCTATGCGGAGTGTAAAGTCGAGTAGTAACTCGATTTCGAGTGGTATATTCAATACCACTTGTGTGATCAGTACAGTAAGGTATTGTATCGATAACGATAGGCTCGACTTCTGAGTGGTATGTGCAATACCACTTGGCGATAGCTACGTAGAACCGTTTGGTGACTTGCAACAGATAGTGCCGAGACTCGAGTGGGAATGACTCGATAGAAGTCGATGCAAGTATGCTTCGATGAACTGAGTTGAACGATTATGCGCGAAGTCGTATCCATGGATGATACATTGGATGAGAATTCGTTGAATGTAAGCCGAAGGATAGGCTGCGCATAGTGAGGGAATATTACATTGAGGAAATAGTGGAGTCGGTACGAAAACTGTTCGGAATGAGTTGAGTAGGTACGAAGTAATCGTTCAAACGAATTCAAGTTAGCACGAAGAGACGGTAGCACTATCTAAAAGTGCGAGTTAGGAATACGAGAGTAGGTATGAGGAATTGGAAAATTATGTCGCTTGACGAAGAAAGTTAGCTAAGTACGACTGAATGGATCTTGATGTGTGCGAGACTTGATTCGTATTCGAGTTCGAATAATAACATTGAATGCAATGAATTGGAGTTTACGAGAAAGGAGGATGTTCAGGTTATGCACATCGAAGATGGTATTGAGGCGTACCAAAGACGATATGCGCTAACTTGGGAATACTCTGATTGAATGAACAAAAAAAATTATGTTGTGCATTGTTGTTGGATGAATAAGATGCAAGTTAAGTTGATGTAAGTTCGGATGATAACAGTGGAAATGCTTTGGAGAATCTGAGAGTGGATGGATATTACTTGGATGAAAATGAAAGTGTCTTGATTGCTTTGTTGATAACCACAACGTTGACGTTCTTGTCTTATGCGAGCGCAACTCCAGCCTCGCACATGCGTCATACCGGATTAGGACGACTATTTCGTGTGAGCGCTGGTATGGTGATCCATGTCCAGCGGGGATGGTCGAACTTATAAGGCGTGGCAAATTGTATTTTACTTGTGGTTTGATGCGAAGGTGAATTTGAGGATTGTTGCGATAAGCATAGAGTGTGTCAGATATTAATCGTGGATAGATAGACTCGTACTCGAGATGAACACATATTGCTCGGTTAGCGATATTATTAACAATAGTGCATGAGTGATTCGAGTAGTAACGACGCATCAGTTACGCGGGTGGGCAGAGAAATTTTGGATTGATAAATTATGTCGGATTGGGTAAAGTCACATAGGAATTGTCGAAATTTGATTTGGCACCGAGATAGGATATAGCATGGTTCGTAGTAACTGTCCCTCGTTGATAATCTTCAATTATCGAGCGTAGCTTCGAGGCAGTTGACCTTAGAAGACTTGACCGCCATATCAAAGTAAATGTCAGAGACCGTAGGACAACCCTAATGAAGTCGGATAAGAAATTGCATCGAGGATGAATGATGATGTAGTACATGTTGCGGATAAGTCTAAGTGATTGAGTATTATGTTTCAAAAATTAGCGAGTAGCCTTCGACTAGATTGATATGGTCAGAGATTTACGGTTTGAATCGAATAAGTAGTCGAGTGGTTTGCTAGTCGATGATCAAATAGATATTGAAGAACGTACTTAGCATAGTGATGCGGTAAGGCGATTGCAAGAATTCTGCAATGCACGAGAGCGATGAATAGTTGAACGACCCTAAGATTTGTGTCGTAGATTAGTTCGAGTAACGATTAAGTTATGTGTGTTGAGCACACAATCTATGTTGCGAAACAAACTAATATGATTGATCCAAAAATTGATTAAAGAATTTGTACTCGATCGAAAATCAGAGATGAACGTATCGTAAGAGACCTTGGGTTGGAAAGATTGTTGCCTTTGAGCATCATAGACTCAAGTTGACCTTTTGTGTCAGGAAGGATTAAGCATGATGTCTGGATTAGTTGCCTAGCGGGGGCAGCCCTAGATGAGACACGTGGATAGTTTTGAGAACGTAAAAGTTGCGAGTTGCAAACCATATGGTCGAGACGAGACTTGGGCATGTTGAACTTAGTTCATGCCATTGAGATGGGACCTCAGAAATTGTTCAGTCCCCCGATGCGAGGCCCCGGATAGGTCGTTAGGCGGTTCAGAGAAATCTTCTTGTATTATGCCATCCTTGGCCCATCAATAATTCTTCGTTGCATATGTCCTGGTTTGATCATGCTTACTGCTTGTCTGCAAGTACTTGTTAGACGAACAAAATAATATGATGCAGTATGATACAAGCATAGCAATATGATATAAAACATTTAGGACAATGCTAAGTTTAAGTAGCAATATGATAGTGACTACATGAATATTAGTGACATCAATAGTCAAACTTAATTGATTAGCCATATTCAAAAATATGATATAATCATTGGGCTAACATTTTGTTCTTCTAACGTCCTTTTCTATATTATTGTATGCTTCAATAGTACCTCTTAGATTATGTTTTGTGCCGTGATAGATAGTGTAGTGACCCTGTTTGAGACTGTGAAATCACGATCAGTAGGTCTATGGTCTTGCTTGTTGTTAGATAAATTTTTTTTGACCTTGATTGTTGGGGGTTTGACCTAGAAGGAGTACGACCAACTTTAAATTTCGAGAACAAATTTTTTCTGGGGGGGTAAGTTTGTAACTACCACTTTCCTGAAACAAGAGTATTTTTGACTTTTTTCTAATTCATGTTATTATTGTAATTTCATATTATATCTTGAGTGATAAATTATTTTTCAAAACTAAACTTTATATTTTTGGTTAATTAACTAAATAATTAATATAGTGCATGTGTTATATTTTTGAATATGGATAATGGTTAGCCTTTAGATTAGAATAGTAGTTAGTGATCCTAGAGGACCTAAATCAACCTAACATGACCACCTAATTAAATGTTTAGGATTAGCCTAATTACATTTTAGTTAGTCTCTAGTTAGACTAGCAAGATTTATTAAGAAGTTTGACTAAAAACCTAATTAGGAAGAAAGGCTTATTCCCTAAACCTATCATAACTAAAGAGAGGGATGTAGTGGACCTTTTCCCTTGCCCAAAAACCTAACCCTAACATCATAAGGCAGCCCACATTGCTTATAAAGCCCCACTTCATCTTCTTTCTCCTCAGTTCACTCCAAACCCTAACCCTAATTAGGAGCTTCTTCCCCAATTGCTCCTACCACCAAATTTCCTCCAAATTACCCCAGATTGGTCTTAATCTCTTCCTTTTGGAGAGGAGAAGGCTTTATTGGCAAGCTTGAAGGGATTGGAGCACTTGGAGCTTGAAGGACTTTTGAATCTTGGATCCATTTTTATTGGGAATCTATCTCCCAATTGGTATGAGCTCTCTAACCCATTAATGTCCACTAAATTAGTGTAGATGCATCAATTAGGGACCCCATGCATTAGATTTGCCATGGAGAGGAGTTTTGACTCTTTCTTCCCTCTTTTTGAGACTTTTCTCTTTGTGTTTTGACCTATTTTGGAGAAAATCCGAGAATAAGATTTCTAGGGTTTCTGAAATAGGTTTGTTAGGCTCTAATGGTGATTTAGAACATGTTGGTGAGTTTGGGGTCAATCCATTTGGAGTGCGTATCATAGACGTGTCCGATACGCACACCAAGTGTTTAACAAAATGACCCTTAGAGCATTCAATACTCTAAGTTCATATTTGAGCTTTAGTTTAGGTTTAGGTTTTGCATTGTCTTGAGTGATCAATGGTAGAGTTATCTAGGTAGTTAGATTGGTTTTGATGCATTGTATGGTGAATGGGGAATGTGGATATAAACCATGTTGTGTGTGGTTTGTGTGTGGACTGTGTATATGTGTTGGGTGGACTATTTGTTTCTTTTGTTGAACTGTGAATGTTCATGTTCGGTCCCTGTTTGACATATGAACATTTATTTGTCTTGATACCCACTTGTGTATCAGTTATGAAATGAGTGAGGGGCTCGAGTAACTAATATGTGTTAGCCCATCTTTGTAACGTTTATACTCCATATGTCAGTCCCCTTGTTTAGTAACAATTTAGATACATTTTAATAGTCCAGTTACATATTGTTCAGTCCAAAGTTTTTGGTTCTGTCCTACAGACTTGAAGTCTCAGTCCTCTTACCTTGGCATACATCTCATAGGCATCAGTCTAATTATATATGTCCTGCTCAGTCATATATCAGGTAGGTAGGCTAAGTTCAATCTCTTGAGTTCAAACCTGAGTGTTTTTCCTGAACACTTAGGTTTCAACCTTGGCCTTCAAGGTCAGTCCCATATCATCCTTAGGATCAGTCCTAGTGTGGTGTTCAAGTGTTGCTACATTAATGGTTGTCCTGTACATATTACATCTCAGCCCCTTGAACTCTTGACCATTCAATTCCAGTTTGAATGTTCAGTCCTCCACTGAGGATAACTCATATCAGTCATCTTTAGACATGTGTTCAGTCCATTACTCATTTACTCAGTTTATTAGTTCCATCTTTGTTCAGTCCATTTCATAGACTGTACATTCCCTGTTATTAGAGGTCCAGTCCTTGCTATATTGATTTGATCAATCCCCTTTATTCATGTGTCCAAATCTTTTGGTTCAGTCATGGGTAAATAAGAAGTGAGGGCTCGAGTTTAGTCTATTACTCTGTATTAGTCCAGATGGCATGCTGTTCAGTCCTTACCTTCATTTCAGTCTACTACCATTACCCATATAATCGATTTGTTATATATATACAGTCCATCTTTTATTCAGAGATCAGTCCACATATGAACATGTAACAGTCAAATATATACAAATGACAGTCCCTATTTGTTAGGATTTAGTCCAAATCATGTGATCAGTCCCCTCTTCCTTACAGTGCCCTGTTCTGCCTTGATGATCAGCCTTGGTAATGTTTATATATATATATATATCATTGTTCAGTCCATATTGCATTTTGATATCAGTCCTTGTCGAATTTGATGTATCAGTAGTATATAGGCATGGTTGTATCAGTCCATTTGAATTGCAGTCCCCTGTTCCTTGTTAATTTAGTCCTTTTTAAATATTGGTTCAGATACCAGTATGTGTGAGGGGGCTCTTAATGTCAAGGTTTGTTCTATTTTTGAAATAACAGCAGATAGAAGGGTAGACATGGGTTAGCAAGGGGGAACATGTGTACCAGTGCACATTTGTGCACTGGGATATGAAGCCAGAGAAAGGGAATTCATGTGCATGTGTGCTTGTTTTGTGGGATTGAGGTCATATGTCAAAAGAAAACTGTGTGAGTATCAGTGTCCCGTGTGCAATTGAGTGTCACATTGGTTGTGTGGTGTGTGTCCTAAGTGGTAGGGTATGAGGGAATTTGAATTACCAATGAACCCATGGGTTAAGGACTTCGAGTGGATGGGGGCTTCACGGGTTGTGGAGACTACATGATTAGAAATGTAAAGGGGAAACAATGGGTTAGGCAGTGGTCTATGTGTAGGGGTAATGCCCACTGTACTTAGGCAGTGTTAGAGGGGCAGATTGGCCCCTTGGTAGCAGGATGGTTGGGGTAGTACATGGGTGTTGGTCCCCTGCAGTAGGCAGGATTTGGGAGCAGGTCCTATTAGACTGGTTGGATAGTACACTACACTGTTGTGCAGTATTATAGGCAGGGACTTCAGGTCCTGCAGCAGGGAAAAATCAATGTATATGGAACATGCAAGAAGTGTAGGCTTAGAAGAATATGGTGTAGGAATGTGTGGTGTAGGCAAGTACGTACATTAGTGTTGGTAATAGGGAATGGTCATTTGTGATTGAGTGTCCAGGTTCTAGGTTCAGTTGTAGGTAAGAAGTATGATAGGAGAAGGGGTAAGGGTTAAGGATTTGGTAGGTAAAGGTCAAAACATGAGTGATGAGGGTATTTGGCATATGCATATATGTAGAAATATATTTGAGCTAGGGTTACAACGAGTGTATGGGTACATAGGTATCCATGTGCCCTACAAGGATAATTGACTCATGAGGTATGAATAGGTATGGACTCATGGGCATCATAGTAATGTTATAACCTAGGATGTTAGTAAGAATAATTTAAGCACAGGATATTTACCTATGGGTTTAGCATAAGGAAATAGAAAGAAGGGTATTTGAGGAGGGTATCTCAAAATACCCTATATAGATAAATTACCTAAGTGAAAACTAGGACAACATAGTATAGGCTGGTTTACCTTGGAATGACAAGGTAATGACCTAGAAACCTAGAATTGACCTAGATTGCATATCACACATTAGATACTCATGCCTGACACACCAGAAAACCTATTAACATGTATGTTCATATATAGTTTTGTATGACATCACTTGGGCCCCGATTCACATTTACTACTCAGGACGACATGCGAGTACATTCTTGATAGTTTTCATTTCTTGGTATGTTCTATGATGCATGTTTATATTAGTGTTCTATCTTGATTCCAATACGACAGACACACGGATTGGTATTGTATGGATTCCTTGACTTGAGATACGTAGTTTTATGCCTAATAATTTTCACTGGACTAATGAATTACTGGACTAATGTATCTATTATGGATTATTGAGATACATGTCGAGACCTGGATCCATGTGTACTGGTCGGACGGGAAAATACCTAGGAGACGTGTGAACATACCCTTTCTACCCCACGGTTTTACTGGAATAATAGCAGCCACACACAGACGTATATGGTTTACCGGATATTAACCTTTAGCCGTTCACATGTCAACTTGGTATTTCAAAACACTGGTATTAGACATAGATATTCTGGACTTATTTGTTGTATACCTTGCATGACAGGTTTTTTCCTTATTACATATATGTCTGCATTATATTTCATATTTATCCCCATACACCTATTGCTCGATATTCACTTGTCTCTTCATTATACCTTGCCTCAATGATACAAATATAATATTCTAAATTATAATATATCCTCCTTCCCCTATGTGTATGTATACGTACACTCATAAATATATATAAATATAATATTATAAGTTATATATAAGTATCTATACACCCTATATTATATGCATCTAATGATACATATACATATATATAGATACACTCAATGATACGTATGTACGTATATATTTACACCTTCAATGATGCATTTATATATAAATATATGTATGTATACAAAGATTTACTCATTTTAGCTTAATTGATAATATAATAAAATAAGGATATTGGTAGTAATAGAAATAAAATGAGGGGGTGGTTTTGGTTAGATTGGGTTAGGTTTGGGCTAGGTGTGATCAATGGATACAAATTTAGTCATTTATAATTATTGATAAAATAGTAGCATAAGGAAGCTCAATTGGAGGGCACACAAATGGCATATGCATAGTAGACTCAAAATGGGTCAAAACTATATATCGGGTTGATTAGGTTGGATCGATGTCGAGTCCCGAAATTAAATTGGAAGTTAGGTCATATTTTACGGTAGATGATCAAATGGCCTAAATTGACCCGAAAGTTGTGCGATGTAAATATAATACAAGGGGACAAGTTTGAGTAGGACATGATATATCAACATGAAGATAAATCTGTCTAGATCAAAACCAACGAATGACGTTTTAAGAGATTGACATCCCTAGCGCTCCAAAAATTAAAGTCACGAAAAAGTATATTTAATGATTCAAAAATAATATAAATAAAATATCTATTAAAAATTAATTCCTTTAATAAAATTTAAAGTAATCCCTAAAATCCAGGGGGCTTACATGACGTGGCCTTGAGTGCCTTGGAGGGCCAGCTTCATGGATTGGTTCAGGGGAGACTGTCAATAGATGAGTACGCTGCTAAGTTTTTCCGATTGAGCCGGTTCGTGAAGGGCATGGTTCAGGAGCTAGGGAAGCGAGCCAGAAAGTTCAAGAGGGGCCTGAACAACAAGTTCAGATCCTGTACTTCTGGGTGTCGTATATTTACCTTCGAGGACATTCGGATGGATGCCCAGATTGCTGAGGAGGACTTGGGCCTCAGGCCCAAGAGGGCCAGTGATGTCATGGGTGATGGTACCAGTGCGAGACCGACTAAGCATCCCCATGTTCAGAAGGAGTACCATCAGCGAGCTGAAGTTCCAGTTCAGCAGCAGAAGCAGGGAGATTAGGGTTTTCTTTGCAACTATTGCAAGAAACCTGGTCATTCGTGGAATGTTTGCAGGAAGAGATTGAAGGTGTATTTGTTTTACGGGTCAGCTGTGCCCAAGATGAGGGATTGTCCTACTGCACCCCCATTTAGTGGAGCACAAGGCCAGAGAGATGGAGCTAGGCCACCTGTGGCACAACATCATGTCCAGCACCACCAGAGGGAGATTCCCCAACGGGGCAGGGCTTTTGCACTGACGGTCGAGGAGGCCGATGCTACAGGTGATGGGTTAGCAGGTTTGTCTTTTGTTCTTCTTCTGTCCTTTTCTATATTGTTGTATGCTTCAATAGTACCTCTTAGATTATGTTTTGTGCTGTGATAGATAGTGTAGTGACCCCGTTTGAGACTGTAAAATCACGACCAGTAGGACCATGGTCTTGCTTGTTGTTAGATAAAAATTTCTTGACCTTGATTGTTGGGGGTTTGACCTAGAAGGAGTACGACCAACTTTAAATTTCGAGGACAAAATTTTTCTAAGGGGGTAGGTTTGTAACCACCACTTTCCTGGAATAGGAGTATTTTTGACTTTTTTCTAATTCATGTTATTATTATGATTTCATATTATATCTTGATTGATAAATTATTTTTCAAAACTAAACTTTTTTATTTTTGGTTAACTAACTAAATAATTAATATAGTGCATGTGTTATATTTTTGAATATGGATAATGGTTAGCCTTTAGATTAGAATAATAGTTAGTGATCCTAGAGGACCTAAATCGACCTGACATGACCACCTAATTAAATGATTAGGACTAGACTAATTACATTTTAGTTAGTCTCTAGTTAGACTAGCAAGATTTATTAAGAAGTTTGACTAAAAAACTAATTAGGAAGAAAGGCATATTCCCTAAACTTATCATGACTAAATAGAGGGGTATAGTGGACCTTTTCCCTTGTCCAAAACCCTAACCCTAACATTATATGGCAGCCCACATTGCTTATAAAGCCTATTTCATATTCTTCCTCCTCATTTCACTCCAAATCCTAACCCTAACCCTAACCCTAATTAGGAGCTTCTTCCCCAATTGCTCCTATCACCTAATTTCCTCCAAATTCCGCCAATTGGTCTCATTCTCCTCCTCTTAGAGAGAAGAAGGCTCTATTGGCAAGCTTGATGGAATTGGAGCACTTGGAGCTTGAAGGACTTGAATCTTGGATCCATTTTCGTTGGGAATCTATCTTCCAATTGGTATGAGATCTCTAACCCATTAATGTCCATTAAATTAGTGTAGATGCATCAATTATGGACACCCATGCATTAGGTTTGCCCTGAAGAGGAGTTTTGACTATTTCTTCCCTCTTTTGGAGACTTTTCTCTTTGTGTTTTGACCTATTTTGGGGAAAATCCGGGAATAAAATTTCTAGGGTTTGTGAAATAGGTTTGTTAGGCTCTAATGGTGATTTAGAACATGTGGATGAGCTTGGGATCAAGTTTGAATCTATTTGGAGTGCGTATCATAGACGTGTCCGATACGCACGCCAAGTGTTTGATAAAATGATCCTTAGAGCATTCAATACTCTAAGTTCAGATTTGAGCTTTGGTTTAGGTTTAGTTTTGCATTGTCTTAAGTGATCAATGGTAGATTTATCTAAGGATTTAGATTGGTTTTGATGCATTGTATGGTGAATGGGGAATGTGAATATAAACCATGTTGTGTGTGGTTTGTGTGTGGACTGTGTATTTGTGTTGGGTGGACTGTTTGTTTCTTTTGTTGAAATGTGAATGTTAATGTTCAGTCCCTGTTTGACATATGAACATTTATTGGTCTTGATACCCACTTGTGCATGTGTTATGAAATTGTTGAGGGGCTCGAGTAACTAATATGTGTTAGCCCATCTTTGTAATGTTCATACTCCATATGACAGTCCCCTTGTTTAGTAACAGTTTAGATGCATTTTAATAGTCCAGTTACATATTGTTCAGTCCAAAGTTTTTGGTTCTGTCCTACAGACTTGAAGTCTCAGTCCTCTTACCTTGGCATACATCTCATAGGTGTTAGTCTAATTATATATGTCCTGTTCAGTCATATATCAGGTAGGCAGGCTAAGTTCAGTCTCTTGAGTTCAGACCTGAGTGTTTTTCCTGAATACTTAGGTTTCAACCTTGGCCTTCAAGGTCAGTCCCATATCATCCTTAGGATCAGTCCTAGTGTGGTGTTCAAGTGTTGCCACATTAATGGTTGTCCTGTACATACTACATCTCAGCCCCTTGAACTCTAGACCATTCAATTCCAGTTTGAATGTTCAGTCCTCCACTAAACATAACTCATATCAGTCATCTTTAGACATGTGTTCAGTCCATTACTCATTTACTCAGTTCATTAGTTCTATCTTTGTTCAGTCCATTTCATAGACTGTACATTCCCTGTTAATAGAGGTTTAGTCCTTGCTATATTGATTTAATCAGTCCCCTTTATTCATGTGTCCAAATCTTTTGGTCCAGTCATGGGTAAATCAGAAGTGAGGGCTCGAGTTTAGTCTATTACTCTGTATCAGTCCAGATGGCATGTTGTTCAGTCCTTACCTTTATTTGAGTCCACTGCCATTACCTGTACAATCCATTTGTTATATATGCAGTCCATCTTATATTCAGAGATCAATCCACATATGAACATGTAACAGTCAAATATATACAAATGGCAATCCCTATTTGTTAGGATTTAGTCCAAATAATGTGATCAGTCCCCTCTTCCTTACAGTGCCCTGTTTTGTCTTGATGATCAGCCTTGGTAATGTTTTTATATAGATCATTGTTCAGTCCATATTGCATTTTGATATCAGTCCTTGTCGAATTGGATGTATCAGTAGTATATAGGCATGGTTGTATCAGTCCATTTGAATTGCAGTCCCATGTTCCTTGTTAATTCAGTCCTTTTTAAATGTTGGTTCAGCTACCAGTATGTGTGAGGGGGCTCTTAATGTCAAGGTGTATTTTATTTTTGGAATAACAGCAGATAGGAGGGTGGGCATGGGTTAGCAAGGGGGAACTGGTGTACTAGTGCACATTTGTGCACTGGGATATAAAGCCAGGGAAAGGGAATTCTTGTGCATGTGTACTTGTTTTATGGGAGAGAAGTCATGTGTCAAGAGAAAACAATGTGAGTATCAGTTTTCCATGTGCAATTGAGTATCACATTGGTTATGTGGTGTGTCCCCTAAGTGGTAGGGATATGACGGAATTTGAATTACCAATAAACCCATGGGTTAAGGACTTCGAGTGGATGAGAGCTTCACAGGTTGTGGAGACTATATGATTAGAAATACAAAAGGGAAACAAGGGGTTAGGCAGTGGTCTATGTGCAGGGGCTAATGCCCACTGCACTTAGACAGTATTAGAGGGGCAGATTGGCCCCTTGGTAACAGGATGGTTGAGGTAGTACATGGGTGTTGGTCCCCTGCAGTAGGCAGGATTTGGGAGCAGGTCCTATTGGACTTGTTAGACATTGCACTACACTGTTGTACAGTATTATAGGCAGGGACTTCAGGTCCTGCAGCATGGAAAAATCAATATATATGGAACATGCTGGAAGTGTAGGCTTAGAAGAATATGGTGTGGTAGTGTGTGGTGTAGGCAAGTATGTACATTAGTGTTGATAATAGGGAATGGTCATTTGTGATTGAGTATCCAGGTTCTAGGTTCAGTTGTAGGCAAGAAGTAGGATAGGAAAAGGTGTAGGGGTTAGGGATTTGGTAGACAAAGGTCAAAACATGAGTGATGAGGGTATTTGGCATATGCATATATGTAGAAATATATTTGAGCTAGGGTTTCAACGAGTGTATGAGTACATAGGTATCCATTTGCCCTACAAGGATAATAGCCTCATGAGGTATGAATATGTATGGACTCATGGGCATCATAGTAATGTTATAACCTAGGGTGCTAGTAAGAATAATTTAAGCACAAGATATTTACCTATGGGTTTAGCATAAGGAAATAGGAAGAAGGGTATTTGAGGAGGGTATCTCAAAATACTTTATGTTAGATAAATTACCTAAGTGAAAACTAGGACAGCCTATTATAGGTTGGTTTGCCTTGGAATGACAATGTAATGACCTAGAAACCTAGAATTGACCTAGAATGCATATCACACATTAAATACTCATGCTTGACACACCAGAAAACCAATTAACATGTATGTTCATATATAGGTTTGTGTGACGTTACTTTGGGCCTCGATTCACATTTACTGCTCAGGACGACATGCGAGTACATTCTCTGATAGTTTTCATTTCTTGGTATGTTCTATGATGCATGTTTATATTAGTGTTCTATCTTGATTCTGATACGACGGACACACGAATTGGTATTGTATAGATTCCATGACTTGAGTTACATAGTTTTATGCCTAATAATTTTCCCTGGACTAATGAATTACTGGAGTAATGTATCTATTCTAGATTATTGAAATATATGTCGAGACCTGGATTTATGTGTTCTGGTCGGGCGGGGAAATACCTAGTAGGCGTGTGAACATACCCTTTCTACCCCACGGTCTTATTGGAATAATAGCGGCCATACATGGACGTGTATAGTTTGTCGGATATTACTCTCTAGTCGTTCACATGTCAACTTGGTATTTCAAAACACTGGTATTAGACACAGATATTCTGGACTTGTTTGTTGTATACCTTGCATGACAGGTTTTCTCCATATTACATATCTGTCTCCACTACAATGTCTCAAAATATCTAAAAGCATCTAAGCGAGAGAAGCGAGGTCAGCTGCTGCAAACTCCTCCTGAAAGGTAAAATTCGTCTCAACAACATCTCCCAAATAAGGGCCATACTGCTCGGGGCATAAATCCTCATCATAATTACCTAAAATTTTGGATTTCCCATTCAGGATGGAACGAGTACAATTCACTGAATACAGTTTCAATATATGAAAATGACTATAAGACAGAGGTTAGACATTAATTATATGTTTTGAAAATAAGCAAAAAAAGACGCGAGAAAGACAGAAAATCAACAGTAAATAAATAAAATAAAAATATCTTCCCAACTGTTAGAAGTACCTTTGATATGTGATCGGTCTGGGACACTACACCGCGAGGTCTACGAGGTCTACTTGTATAAAAAATAAACAATGTCTACGAGGTCTACTTGCAGAAATTAAACAATGTCTACGAGGTCTACTTGCAGAAAATAAACAATGTCTACGAGGTCTACTTGTTGAAATAAACAATATCTACGAGATCTACAATGTCTACGGTCGGATCACACATCCTTGGTACTTCTCATTCCTGACTAAACAAATTATGGCAGAATATAAAAAGATGACAAAAACCACATAACCAATAACCAACAGTAAAATATAGTGAGAATCAATATCAAAAACAGACAATAAGCTGTACTCGCCTGGAGTCCTGAGCTGCTGGTACTGATTAAGGTCCAAGTCGAAGTCCAAGGAACCTATATTACGAATTAACTCTAATCAAAGCATGAAATTTGAATTACAAAAATACTCATAATCTAATGGTCGAGAAATCCCTACTTGTTGTAATTGAGGTTTACTAGCCTATTGGTCTGTCTAGATAATATTTTACCTGTCTCCTATTATCCCTAATATATCCCCTGCCCTAATTCTTGCCTAGACCCTCTGTTCAGGGACATGGCCTGACTCTATAGTCTAGATATTAAACTTGACTGTAAAGTTCAAACTACTGCATAAGTTGTTTGAGGACAGATCATGTGTGAGTTTGTATGACAGAAATATGATTTGTGGCCATTGCTACTTCCCATGACATGCTCGAATTCCCTGTGATACCATGACACTTACTTGTCTAGTGACAACTAGACTCAATTCCCCTTTAGGGTCTCCTAGATGTCTAAGATATCCAAGTATGGATTGGTACTTGGCTGATACTGGGTTGCCCTCCATGTGAGATAGGAATAAAGTGAGGTACTCTCTACTGCCTACATGTTTCAACCTTCTCTATTACCTATTAGTTATTGTTGTACCTCAGTTAGGTAAACCTAATACAGCTGCTCAGGAAACCCCTGTACCTGCCATATACCTGTATCCATCCATACCCATATTTGAGCCGTGTCCATTGCTACTAGGATAGGATTTGGTAAATAGACCTATGGGTCCATTAGTCGTACCATTATCCCCTTTCCTATTACCTAGGCTGAAATGGAAGATTTTCCTCAACCCTTGTTTACTGATACACCTTAGTGTATCCTACTGTCACGACCCGATCCCAAATTATTGGGTCGAATCGGATCATGTCCAGCCTGCACCGTTGTGAGACGGCGGCAGTAAGCTATTTCTATTTGCAGGTAATCTCAACAACATCTATACATTTATCACAACACGAATTTACGAATATTTAAAACTTTTATTCAACAAAGAGAAATACAACTGGAACGAAAATTACTGAAATAAACACAGAAACCAAAAGTCTACAATCTCCAACATAATGAAACTAGAAAATAAGAAAATAGCAACTAGCTAAACGGCCGACTCTTCGGCCTCAGGATCTGCGTCCTCCAAGGGAGACTCTGGTAATACCGCAGGGTATAGCACAGGATCATAATAGCTATTGTACAATAGCTCAGCGTCATTAATATCACCTATTTGGGGGGGGGATCCAGTCAGGAAAGGAGCAAGTACGAGTATGTACCTTACATTTTAAATAATAATGAAAAAGTACAAGCTAAATAGTTGAAACAATATTTTCTAGCAATTTAACAATTCAATACTTGAAACAATATGATTTGAATATATAACGTCTATGACCGGCTTGGGTTATACAATAGCATCCTAGCGACGCGATACGGCTTATCCCCGTGTGTAAGAGTTGTAAGCTCGCACAATAACAATATGCAATATGAGGAGTATTGGTCATAAACACTACACTATTCCTCCAATATCCCCACAATCAATATCAATCAATATTTAAACCCTAGGAGAGGGTTCCGTGTAGCAATATGGTTTAAACATGCAACTTGACAATTACTAATTAAAATATAAGATAGCATAGCCGTAACTTGCCTCTGTTTGTATGACTGGATCAGGATGTCGGCACTGGAGAGGAAGTCAACTACGTCCTCGAAATCCTACAGTTGAGAATCCTGACTTAGAAACATAGGAAGCCATATCTGGGTGTGCTAGTTGCAATTTCTAGAAACAAACCCTAGTCAAGTTTTGAGTTATTAATTAATCTACCGAAAACTGTCTAACGTCGCGAGCTACGTTTGTTGTCATTTAATTGGATAAGCCTGTTACTGGTTTAATTGGAGAAGATAGCAACTACCGATTAATTGGCAAAACTTTGTATTTTAATAATATATATATAACTAAATTTATTTAAATGGGAAAACATGAATTTATTAATTTATTAGTAGTCGGTATTTATTTTTTTTAATGTGAGAAATACTTATTAATTTTATACAAAAGATAATTAATATCCAATTTAATTATGCGCCTAGCTACGCAAACAACAACCAGAAAATAAAATAGAAAACCTAAGCTACACAATTACAGGGCCACAAAAAAAGAAAAAAAAGCTGGGCTTATGCCCTTACAACAATTAAATTAAATTAAATTAATAAGGCTGAGGCGAGCTCTGAGTGCCGTGAAACGGTCCAATCAGAAGGCCGAGGCCCTGCACCCAAGATACTAAAAGCCAGTAACAAGTTCTAAAAATAAAACATAATATAATTTAAATATAAATTATGGAAAATGGGCGTCTCAGACTTGGTCATGCAATCTCACGTTGCTGGCTTACGCCTCAACGTACAGGAAGGTCCTATAGCGTTTGCGTTTCGCCAAGGCTCATCCGACCGATACGGTCGTCGCCTAAAAGGGGATACAAAACTCACAAAATCCATATTACCAAACCAACAAAACCAATTTTGGAAATCATTTGCAAAGACCGGGAATAAAACAGGTTTTAATTTAATTAACTTAATTAATAATAATAATTTGAAAGATTTTACTGAAAATTTGGACAGCACCTCCTCTGTAACTACGACAACCTAGCCACGAGGCGATACTGATCCAAACACAAAATAAACATCCCAAACCAGGGAAACAATAACCCACAACATATGAAACGAGAACCACTCTTAAGAATTAATCCACAGCACTCACACACACAAAATGAAAACCATTCCTAAAGAATCAATCCACATAACTAAATTCGAAACCAAATAATAATCACTAACCCAAAGGGAAATATTATCCAAGCATACTAACAAGAAACAATCCACAAAACTAGTCCGAGCCGAACTCGGAAGAAGTATCCCCTAGCGCAACTAGTAAAACCGATCCCCGCGTCGGGGTCGGGACCGCGTCATCATCGACTAACTACGGGAGGGACACAGGGACACGGAATTATACCTCAGTTGCTCGGCTAGAGCTCTCAGATGCAAGAAAAAAATAGGAAAAAGAATCTGCGTGGACAGCGGGATCGGCTCGGGACAGCGCGGGAAAGCAACGTGATCTTTGGACAGCATCTCGACGAAGTCGGAAACGGCGGCGATGGCCGTGCATGGCACGGGGCACGGCTCGGGGCAGCGCTGGAAAGCGCGGATCAGGGCCCGAGGGTCGGGCGGACGCGGATGGGCGACTCGCTGCGGACGGGGGAGACGGTCCGGCACGGGGGCGGCTAGGGTGGACGGTCGGTGGCGGCCTGGCGGGGTCGCGGGATCGACGGCGCGGAGAGCCGCACGGGGAGGCGCTGGCCGGGACATAGCTCGGCGGAGCCGAGCGGTCGGGACGGAGGCTAGGGGCCGAGCAGGTTCGTCGGGGCGTCGGAAAATTGGGGGGAAAGGGAAAGGGAGTGAGAGAGAGAGAGTGCTGGTGAGTGCTGGTGGTTGTGGGAATGATGGTGGTGGTGAGTTTTTATTTATTTTTGTGAATGAAAGAGAATGGTGAGGAGAACGTGGGAACGTGGGGGAGGAGAGAATGGATCCAGCGGGTTGGGGGTGGTCCTGGTCATGGGTAGCCAAAAGGTTTTAGTTTTATTTTTTTTCTTATTTCTTACTAAAACCAACCATATGTATATATATATATATATATATATATATATATATATATATATATATATATATATATATATATATATATATATATATATAATAAGTAATACATTTTATATAAATTCAGGTTTAATGGAAAATCTAAAGATGGTTTCGAAAAACGGGATCTGGTGTTCGGACTCGGGGTCGGATCCCGAGCACGTGATCGGGACAGGCAGCAATCAAAGATCCCAGAACTAATTTAAAAAAAATAATGTTTTTTCTGATCTGACTATTATAATTATAACAATAATAATAATAATAATAATAATAATAATAATAATAATAATAATAATAATAATAATAATAATAATAATAATAACCTAATCTAAACTAATAATCCTAATTAATCTAAATATCCAATAATTAATCTAAATCCAAAAAGCGGGTTTCACAACCTTCCCTCCTTAGAAAATTTTGTCCTCAAAATTTCAAAGATAAGGGCCAGGGTACAATCAAAATCACTTAACCTTGATCAAACATGAAATTTAAATCATCAGGCACGATCGGATTCTAGGCATAATCACTAGGTACAATGATAAAATATCGGCACGATCAGAATTATCATGATATGATCTGAGATAGGGATGGTTTGTTGTTGTGATCAAAAATTATTTTAGGTATGAGAAAATCTAGGTACAAATAAGATCATAAAATAGGAGAAAATCAAATGAGGTCTCGTGAAACAGAAAAGACAAGAAAGAAGCGAATGTCAACAGTTTATTGAGAAGGCAGAAAGTAATAGAATCTTTTGAGATGAGGGACTAAAATGTCAAATCAAATTGGAATGGGGTGCAAGGGTTTGTGACTCAGGAAAGATAAAAAGTTGTATGATGGTAGGATAGCAAAGATGATTAGAATAATATAACTATGATAGGAATGTAATCGAGTAAGATATTTCCACTGAGGGCCGAGTGATGATCAAAGGAAATAGAAAGAATATCGTTTCACTATTTCAACGGTCAGAAGATAAGATATGCAGAAAAAAGACTTACAAGATAACTATCTTGTTAATACCATGCAAAACCAAACTCTAACTAGCTGAACTTTCGGTATCTACATAAAACTAAGATATCTGTCAAGGTATTAAAACAAAAAATATATATGGAATCATAAATCACCTAAATCAATTTTTCATCCATCGTTGTATGCCAATGGTCTTATCTCAATTCCTCTCTGCTTATTCCTTCTCCAGAACCTATCATTCCATTGCTCGTGTTATTCCTTTCATGGCTATATCTGTCCCTTCTAGGTATAGTAGTCATCTAACCATAAAAGTTGATCCTCGTCAAGTGTTTCTTTACTTGATCATTATATTCACATCTTTATATATATTATCCAAATTTACTTCCTCCATGGGAGAACATTACCAAATCCTATACTTTTCTCGCTAACTCTACCTACGTCTTCCTTTATCTTCAATAACTCTTCCTTTAAGCATAAAATTCAAAATCATCAAATACCATCATTTTTTAATGAGGTTTAGATGCTAGCGAGCACTACTAACGATTCTATTCCAAATAAGTCACAAGCTAGGTATACCACTCCCTCAAGGCTAGCTTACTCAAGGTATTCTTCTACCTTTTCGACCCTTTAGCTATCTAATATTAATCCCAAGGATCCCTTACAAGGAATGAGATAAGTAACAATCTATGTTTCCTCCGCATATAGCTATCAACTATATACATATGGTCATCCCCAAGATGTATATCAATTATTTAATATATAAAGCTAACCACAACTATCTACAGCTTCCAAAGTATGTAACTAAAATAATAATAATAATAATAATAATAAATAAATAAATAAATAAATATAATATATATATATATATATGTAACGTACTAAGGTTGAAACAGGAAAGAGATTGAGCCAATAGAGATTGATATGGTCCTAATAAGTTCTAGAAAAAATCAAGTACAATTTTATAGAAAATCTATCCTTTCTGGCTGTGATAAGAGATTTCTGAAAATGGAAAGCCGCTAGAAATACAAATCCTCTAATCGGACAACAGTCAGAATAATTTGATGGTGCAGAAAAGACAACCATATTATGGATATAGTCTTAATAATATTCGAAAACCCAAATATATCCGAAGTCACTTTGCCTCAAATTCATGCCTCGCCAGAGTGCACCTGACTGCAGTAAAATTTTGGCTCCATAACTTGAATAGTAATAGGCTTTCGAGTAGTCTATCAACTTTATCCATTTTCTGGCTGAAAAATATATGAGACAAATTTGATGCATTTAGGATGTAGTCTCAATAATACCCAAAAACCTATCAACACCTGAATCACTTCAACTTAGAGTCTATGCCCCGCCAGTGCGCAACTGGCTGCAGTATACTCGCAGTTTCTATAATTCAAATAGATGGTTGCGACACATATGTGCGAAGCCATATTAGGTCACTGAATATTTTCTTAATTTTGTCCATGGAAATTTCAAAGGGATAATTCAACAATTCAAAAAAAAGTTTTTCAATGACTAAAGGAAATTTAATATTAGGATGGAATCAATTCTCTAACCGTTCGTGCTTCATGATACTCAAGCATTGAGTTTAATAGCTTTCTAGGCCTTAAATTGATCAAGAAGTTGCCTAGGAAGAGTAAGGTTTCGAGTTGAGTGGAGGAAATCAACAAATAAAAATAATTTCGGTACTTAGAATAACTTAGGAAATATCAATCCATATTGGAATTATTTTTCAGAAAATAGTTCCCTTGGGAGATATGTGAACCAGCTAAGTTGAACAAATTCTTTGGTAACAATTAACCTTGGGACTTTTTAGTTCCAAAAGAATTCGGTTCGAAATTGGTTCTGAGAAAGTCAATTGGAAATAAGGTCAAGAGAAATGGTTGGATACACTAGTCGTAGAAATACTTTGGGTAGATAAGAGTTTATTAGGTTTGCTATAGAAGAATTTGAAACTCTAAATAGCGAATGGATCGAGATTCCAAATAAAGGTAGAGGGGTAAGATTTGATCAACAAATAGAGAAGTTGGAAATAGGTTTGCTAAAGAAGGAGATTGAAAAAAAAGTCTAATCTTAATCCAAAAATGGCGAAAGAGTATAGATCCTAAAGTATGCTAGAATCTGATAAAGATATGGAAGAAAATAATTCCGAAAGCCATGGGACACTAAAATATACCAAAAATCTAGAAAATAAAATAGACAGTAAAACATACCATCATACAATCGGCCTAAGCTAGATAAGGTTTAGGTACAAACGTAAGCAAGATAACCTATAAAACTATAAGCAAGTAAAAAATAAATATTTTAAAATAATTAATTTTGGCCCTATATTGTAACATGGTAAATATAGTAGACTCTCTGTTCACCATGTACATTATATATATATATATATATATATATATATATATATATATATATATATATATATATATATATATATATATATATATATATATATATAATATCTAGGTATTCCAAAATTCTATTCTTCCAATTCTTAATCACCAATATATCCTTGATAAATACCGTCTTACATACATTCTCATTAAGATTACAATTTTCATAAATTGTATCGTAGGGGAGACATGACTTTGGGAAAGGTATTGGCCAGAAAAAGTGTAATCAAGGGTAATATGTTATACTTCGGTAGGGTATCATCTAGTGCTAATCAATAATTCTAGCTATCATTAGCTCTTTTGGTCCTGGTCTGGTTCGAGCAGCCTCCCGCTGCTCAATCTACTACTACGATTCTCTTGTCATGTTTTCTTGCGTCATGCATAGAAAATAAGATCTTGCTAGTACCGACTGATAGGCATAGGTCAGGTTGTCTTCATAGTCTGGCAAGTTTAGGGGCAAGCATAAACAAGGTAACCTACCGTTCTATAAGCAAGCAAAAATAGTTACTTATATATAGATAATTCGGTCCTATGTTGTGACAAATCAATATTCTAGTGTTCTAGTTGTTTCTAGGTATGTTCACTTAAGTTGTTGATCGACCTACATGGGCCACCACTAAAAACACGTCACGACCCGATCCCAAATTGTTGGGTCGAATCGGATCATGCCCAGCCTGCACCGTTGTGAGACGGCGGCAGTAAGCTGTTTCTATTTGCAGGTAATCTAAACAACATCTATACATTTATCACAACACGAATTTACGAATATTTAAAACTTTTATTCAACAAAGAGAAATACAACTGGAAAGGAAAATACTGAAATAAATACTGAAACCAAAAGTCTACAATCTCCAATATAATGAAATTAGAAAATAAGGAAATAGCAACTAGCTAAACGATCGACTCTTCGGCCTCAGGATCTGCGTCCTCCAAGGAAGACTCTGGTAACACCGCAGGGTATAGCACAGGATCATAATAGCTATTGTATAATAGCTTAGCGTCATCAATATCACCTATTGGGGGGGGGGATCCAGTCAGGAAAGGAGCAAGTACGAGTATGTACCTCACATTTCAAATAATAACGGAAAAATACAAGCTAAACAGTTGAAACAATATTTTCCAGCAATTTAACAATTCAATACTTGAAACAATGTGATTTGAATATGTAACGTCTATGACCGACTTGGGTTGTACAATAGCATCCTAGCGACGCGATACGGCTTATTTCCGTGTGTAAGAGGGTTAAGCTCGCACAATAACAATATGCAATATGAGGGGTATTGGCCATAAACGCTACACTATTCCCCCAATATCCCCACAATCAATATCAATCAATATTTGAACCCTAGGAGAGGGTTCCATATAGCAATGTGGTTTAAACATACAACTTGATAATTAATAATTAAAATATAAGATAGTATAACCGTAACTTGCCTCTGTTTGTATGACTGGATCAGGATGTCGGCACTGGAGAGGAATTCAACTACGTCCTTGAAATCCTACAGTTGAGAATCCTGACTTAGAAACATAGGAAGCCATATCTTGGTGTGCTAGTTGCAATTTGTAGAAACATACCCTAGTCAAGTTTTGAGTTATTAATTAATCTACCGAAAACTGTCTAACGTCGCGAGCTACGTTTGTTGTCGTTTAATTGGATAAGCGTGTTACTGGTTTAATTGGGAAAGATAGCAACTACCGATTAATTGGCAAAACTTTATATTTTAATAATATATATAAAACTAAATTTTTTAAATGGGAAAACATGAATTTATTAATTTATTAGTAGTCGGTATTTATTTTATTTAATGTGAGAAATCCTTATTAATTTTATACAAAAATATAATTAATATCTAATTTAATTATGCGCTTAGCTACGCAAACAACAACCAGAAAATAAAATAGAAAACCTAAGCTACACAATTACAGGGCCACAGAAAATAAAAAAAGCTGAACTTATGCCCTTACAACAATTTAATTAAATTAAATTAATAAGGCTGAGGCGAGCTCTGAGTGCCGTGAAACGGTCCAATCAGAAGGCCGATGCCCTGCACCTAAGATACTAAAAGCCAGTAACAAGTTCTAAAAATAAAACATAATATAATTTAAATATAAATTATGGAAAATGGGCGTCTCAGACTTGGTCATGCAATCTCACGTTGCTGGCTTACGCCTCAACGTATAGGAAGGTCCTGTAGCGTTTACGTTTCGCCGAGGCTCATCCGACCGATACGGTCGTCGCCTAAAAGGGGATACAAAACTCACAAAATCTATATTACCAAACCAACAAAACCAATTTTGGAAATCATTTGCAAAGACCGGGTATGAAACAAGTTTTAATTTAATTAACTTAATTAATAATAATAATTTGAAAGATTTTATTGAAAATTTGGGCAGCACCTCCTCTGTAACTAGGACAACCTAGCCACGAGGCGATACTGATCCAAACACAAAATAAACATCCCAAACCAGGGAAACAATAACCCACAACATATGAAATGAGAACCACTCTTAAGAACTAATCCACAGCACTCACACACACAAAATGAAAACCATTCCTAAAGAATCAATCCACAGAACTAAATTCGAAACCAAATAATAATCACTAACCCAAAGGGAAATATTAGCCAAGCATACTAACAAGAAACAATCCACAGAACTAGTTCGAGCCGAACTCGGAAGAAGTATCCCCTAGCGCAACTAGTAAAACCGATCCCCGCGTCGGAGTCGGGACCGCGTCATCATCGACTAACTACGGGAGGGACACAGGGACACGGAATTACACCTCAATTGCTCGGCTAGAGCTTTCAGATGCAAGAAAAAATAGGGAAAAGAATCCGTACGGACAGCGAGATCGGCTCGGGACATCGTTGGAAAGCGCGAAAAAGCAACGTGATCTTTGGACAGTGTCTCGACGAAGTCAAAAATGGCGGCGATGGCCGTGCACGACACGGGTCAGCGCTGGAAAGCGTGGATCGGGGCCCGAGGGTCGGGCGGACGTGGATGGGCGACTCGCTGCGGACGGGAGAGACAGTCCGGCACGGGGGCGGCTAGGGCGGACGGCCGCTGACGTCCTGGCGGGGTCACGGGATCGACGACACGGAGAGCCGCGCTGGGAGGCGCTGGCCGGGACATAGCTCGGTAGAGCCGAGCGGTCGGGGCGGAGGCTCGGGGCCGAGCGGGGGCGTCGGGGCGTCGGATCGGACGAGGCAGGGCGGGGCCGAGAGGAGGGCACGCGGGCGATCAGCCGGCCGGGGCGAGCCGACGGGCACGGGGCGGCAGAAAATTAGGGGAAAAGGGAAAGGGAGTGAGAGAGAGAGAGAGTACTGGTGAGTGCTGGTGGTTGTGGGAATGATGGTGGTGGTGAGTTTTTATTTATTTTTGTGAATAAAAGAGAATGGTGAGGAGTGATTAAAGGAGAGGGGAATGAGGAGAATGTGGGAACGTGGGGGAGGAGAGAATGGATCCAGCGGGTTGGGGGGGGGGTCCTGGTCATTGGTAGCAAAAAGATTTTAGTTTTATTTTTTTTCTTATTTCTTATTAAAACCAACCATATGTATATATATATATGTATAGATATAATGAGTAATGCATTTTATATAATTTTAGGTTTAATGGAAAATCCAAAGATGGGTTCGAAAAACGGGATCTGGTATTCGGACTCGGGGTCGGATCCCGGGCACGGGATCGGGACAGGCAGCAATCAAAGATCCCATAACTAATTTTTAAAAAAGTAATTTTTTTTCCTGATCCGACTATTATAATAACAATAAAAATAATAATAACAATAATAACCCAATCTAAACTAATAATCCTAATTAATCTAAATATCCAATAATTAATCTAAATCCAGAAAGTGGGTTTCACACCTACCAATAGATTTGAGAACGTCTACAGGGCAGTTAGTTAATGCTATCAGGTTTTAGGCTATATGGCCCCTGGTTAGAAAATCCATTGGTTACAAGGATAGCTCATAAAGCAGGGTTCTGTGGAATCAAGGAAATTTACTCACATGGTTTGATGGATATTAGGGAGAAGTAGGTCACAGTTGCAGATAGTATTTGGGTTGGTGAGAGACAAGTTATTCTTAATTCCAGAATTCTAGGATGCAAGGAGATTCCCTTGTTAACCCCTACGGTGTCAGGACAGTATGTGTGTCAGTTTAGATTTTGTAGACAGGGAAGTATGCTCATGGCAGTAATTCATTGGATGACAACAGACATTGGTTACTCTGTTATAGGGGAAACAAGTAGACATACTCAAGTGGCTTACCAAGTCCGTAGGCTTGGTTAAATGACTCTCATACCGGGGTAGTGTCAGGTCTATTTAAAAAAAAGGGAATTCTCTTACAATATTTAATGGATCCTAGGATGGTAACATACGGATACAAGGGAAGCTCATGTGACAGCCCTACATCGGTTTTGCTCTGAGTAAAAAAGGAACTTCTCTAACCAATTTCTAATGGTAATAAGGAATTTCATGATAGCATCAACTGATTTACCAGTAAGTTCATGTATTATTGACTAATGGATGTCAGGGGAGGGTCTCTTCATGTGTTAGCTGGTACAATGTGAAGGGTTGAGGTATTAATGTATAACCCGACTATATCAAATAGTTTGACATGAAGTGACTAGCTATACCTTGGTGTTATCCAAGCCTATACGTGTATCTGCAGAATAAAGCCCTCCTCCTAGTGTAACATGTGCAAGGATGTACGAACCTAAGAACAGAATTCTTGGTCCTTGTCGCACATCCATAACTTATCCCTAAGATCAACCATCTGCCTCTTTATATTAGGAAGCCTTCTAATGTCCTTTTTCTTATAAGTTTGCTATAGTCTCTAATTGGGCACATGAATAATAAGCTCATCTTCCATATCTACCTCTAGAATCCAGTAGATCTTGGGTTTCATATAGACCCAAGATCGAATACTTAAACATGTAAACTAGAATTTCAGTACTTGTCACGCCCCAGAACCAGAATACTGAGGAACGGGGGCGTGCATAGCCAGCTACGTATAACGGAACGGCAACCATCCCACTATATGGTCACGGCTGTCTAGCTATGTGAGGGTACACTACAAACCATCAGTCTCTTAGGGTCAAAATCAAGCAATTGTCTCAATCTTAACAAGTAATGATAGTTACAAGATATCAGATCACCAAATATACAATTGTAAGGCGTCCCAAACATTACATATCCAGATGATCATGAAGCTAGCGTACAAAATGTAAGGACTAGCAAGAGTTAAGTCATACATGATCAACCTCGAGTTGCCAATCATGATTATAGTCCGTAGGCAGACAGAAGGTAAATTTACATCGAGCTAACAAGTGCTCGTCGGCTAAACGCCTCAAAAGAATAATTTTACAATAGAGTGGGAGAGCAAAAATAAACCCACTCGTTGCCCTGGTTATGCCTGGTGTTCACCATCGGGCTGGAAAGCAGGTAGATCCTTTGCTGCTGCTCCGGTATCTGGCCATACAAAACCAGCTGGGTCAGACCCCAGAAAGAGCAAGTGCCACAAAGGAGGCTTCACTTAGGAACTAAAACCAGCAATTAGCATAAGAATATAATTACAGATAAAAGACAGTAACAAAAGAGCTTGATATTAAAAGAATAACAACAGTCAAAATAGAAATATGAGGGAACCATTCAAGTAGGTATCCAGTATGACAGGTGATATACGATGAGATAACAATGGAACTATTCAGATAACCAGGTTACAACCCGTAAACCAAACAAGGACCGGGGTTGTAATCCTTCGTCTGAATGGAACTTGGTTTCCCACCATATATCGATAAGGTAAATACAGGCATTCTGGTCATGTAAATAGTCATGATATAGAATTAAGATAAGGCACGAGTAATCATGTCATATCATAACCTTGTACAAGATCAGGACGAGACAAAGCTGGACTAGACTCCATCCAATCATTTCACGGCCAAGCAAGAACTATGGCTTGATACTTTAACTAACTAGGGTTATCACAGGCCTAGTTACTAACAAGATGCAATAAGAATTCCAAGTTTGGTTACCTGTTTGTTACTACCTGAGTGATCCCAGCAAGAAAAGGAAAAGATAGCAGGATATAGCAGACACACTGTAGTAAGATACATGTGTCCTAAGGTACCACACTCGACGGCGGGCTGGAAGTGCGCTCATCTCGACGGATAGCAACAAATCCTATGTATATATATATATAAGGCCGGGACCAAAGGGGCAACAGGTAACTGGGAAATTCTCTATGAACTATTTGATTAATCTAGTCATTAACCTAGCCAGATTTAGTATGAATCCCTGACCGTGGGAAACCAGGGATCCATGTCCTAGACATGATGCAAGACAAGACAGGTTCATTTGTACAAACACAATCATCCACGGTGTCCAAGCCATTTATTCTTGTCAAGTCGTGTTAGCCGTCGCAATAGCATTTCAAGGAATATCATGTCAGGTTTTCTTGTCAAGAGTGCGCCATGACGGGCCACTATCATGTCAGATATATCATGTCAAGTTATCAGGTCAAGTTATCATGTCAGGAGTGCACCACGACGGGCCACTATCAAGTATGTCAGTTCTTGGTCACACCATGCCAGGTACAATTATTATTTCAATTATGTTAATCAAATCGGGATTATCAAGTTTGGGACAAAAGGTGTAAGGATATAAAGTAGGCATAAAATATACAATAAAGGTTACAAGACATGGGCAATTAATAATAAAATAATAGTACACAGGACTATAGAAAGTCATGCGGCTCAGGCTTATGCGGCCAGGAAAGGAGGGGGCGCATGCGGCTCAAATGGGAGTTGGATTCATGCGGCTGGGGAAAAAAATCCATACGGTTGGGGGAACTAAGAGCCCATGCGGCCCGAAACAAGCGCAGCTCATGCGGCTGGCGGGGACAGGTCTCATGCGGCTCACAGAGATGAGGGTCCATGCGGCTGGAATATAGAAGACTTCATGCGGCTGAAGATGCAAAGCCTTATGCGGCCAGACTGGTCATGAGCCTATGCGGCCAGGGGATAAAGGGGGGTTCATGCGGCTCAGTTAGGAGCTCATGCGGCTCAGACTCAGAAGCCCATGCGGCTCAGTTAGGACTGGGCCTTATGCGGCAGGGTTAAACTTATGCGGCTAGAAATGTAAGTCTCATGCGGCTAGGATTAAATCTTCATGCGGCTGGGAGAATTGAGTTCCTGCGGCATAGGCCATGCGGCCAAGTAACACAGCAAGGCTTATGCGGTCAGGAATAAAACTTGCTGCATAAAGCTATGCGGCTAAGTCCATTCGGCTATAAACTGTTCTTCTTCTCCATCCTTCCGAGAAGAAGAACCCTTCAAGCTATGGCTCCCAAGCTCCATAAATCTTTCATCCAGAGTCCAAATAACTTCCATAGGTCAAAATGGGACAGAATGAAATGCTCTACAACATGGAACCATCAAAACTCGAAAATAACAAGATTAAATAGATCAAAACCTAAGAAATCCGAAAATAACATAAACATAGATCTACAAGAATCTAGCCATGGAAATTGAAAATGTCAAGTACTAAAGAGTGTTAGAATGCTGCAAAGAAGAGAATGGAACAATAAAATTCGAGTTCCTCCATGAAGCAAGATGCACTTGCCTAGACCTCTCTCTCTCTCTCTCTCTCTCTCTCCGGGTAGGTGAAGAAGTAATGGTGGAGAAGAAGAGTAATGAATAATAATAGAAGAGAGAGAGAGGGATGGGTATTTATGGTGGGAGTCGTGGTAGGTGGGAGTGGTTTGGTTCACATAAAACCCAACCAAGCCAAACCCACTAAACCGAACCAAACCAAGCCAATGCAATGCCATGAGGAACCATAAAATACTCAATAAACCAAGCTCCATTAATCAGAATTATTCTATGAACGATAAATGACAATTAAACCTCTATGCTAAATATGAAATAAACCATAACTAACTAATCAAGAAAAATGAGAAATACAGGTCAGAAATACGAATACGTATAAAATACGTATCACAAATTTCGGGGCACTACAGTACTAGAAGACAGGGTCTCATACCTTTAAAGCTCTTTGCGGCTGAATCCTCAACTGCTCCTATCCCTCGTGTGATGGACAAGAATATGTATACTAAGGTTTCCACAGAGGAATGATTGCCCTCTCTTCTTTTATACCTAGTCTGTGGATTGGATTGAATGGGGTTTTAGAAAGGGTTTAAACCCGATTTGGATTTGAAACTAGAGGGAAACTGATAGGAGAATCTGGTTCAAGGATTTACTTGGTTTTATCTCATTTTCCAACCGACTAGTTATTTAGTTCATGAAGTATTCGAACTTCCAACAGTGACCGTTTGATTTAAAACTTAAATTTCTAAGTTCAAAAAAAACCCTGGAGAAAGTTGAAGTTGCAAATGGACATATTCCTATTTGTAGGAAGATTCTTTATAAGTTTTGAAGCCATTAAACACTAAAGAAAAGTAAACAAAATATTTAAAAATACAATAAATGTTTTCAAGGGTTTAAAAATCTGCCCCCTTAGAAAAATTTTGTTCTCAAAATTTACGATAGATACAAGGTGAACATGTACCTCATGACTCAAAAAGGTAGGGGTAACGCTCGTGCATCTCGTCTTCTCTCTCCCATATGGACTCGCCCGGAGAGTGATGTCTCCATGCGACTCGAACCAAGGGAATCGTCTGATCCCACAGTATCTTTTCTCTGTGGTCCAAAATCTCTACGGGCTGCTCTTGGTAGCTGAGGCTCGGTCCTACCTCGGTCTCCGAATGATCCAACACATGGCTGGGGTCCGCCATATATCATCTCAGTTGAGACACGTGGAACACGCTGTACACTCCTTCCAGTGCATGTGACAAGGCCAATCGGTACGCTACTGCATCGATCTTCTCAAGTATACCAAACGGCCCAATGAAACGTGGGCTGAATTTACTGCCTTTATCGAAACGAATGATGCCACGTGTCACGACCCGCACCCATTTTTCGGATACGAGACGTGTCCAAGCCAGCCTACGCTGCAGAGTCGGCGGTAGAACGCTGTCACGGCCAATAAGCTCAAAATCACAAAATATCTTTATTGCTCATTCACATTTCTAAATTTATATACAACAGTTACATCATTTAAAATTAAAAGAAAATACAAGAATTACAATTAATGGAATTGGTACAACTGCTATCTATTTCTAGGTTGTCTTCAGCATACCCAAGTCTTTCCCAGTACTAAGAGTGATCGCGGCTAAACCTGAAAAATGTTGGTTTCCAGTCAGGAATGGAACAAGTACACAAATCGACGGCAATACAAAAACACAATAGAATCGACAAGACATGAAAATAACATATGAGATATCAAAACTGGAAGATAACTGATGACATAGCACGATAGAAAAATAAATAAGGAAAAACTAATAAAAGACATCTATCTAGGTGGTGTGAAATATCTGTTTTAACATGTGGACGGCTAGGGGGTAAATAAGGCACAATGCACGTATCGTACGCAGCGGCTAGCTTTCAAGAATAGACATATTGGGATATTTCTGGGTAGTCCACATGTATACTAAGATATTTCCCCTCCCGACAACTCCGTGTGACGAGCGTGTCAACAAGCAGCAAAATATATGTATAGACATGAAATGAAAAGACTACTATGAATCGAAAAGCAATCAGAAAGTGCGCTTGCCTGTCGTCCTGAACTGCAGGCACGGGTCAAGAGCTGAGTTACAGTCCAAATAACCTGTATTTATGAATTTCTAATCAACACACAGAATTGACTACTAAAAACTTCTTTGAGTTTAAGTCTTTAAAACCTATAAACCTATGCATATTCTAGATATACGTATTAGTGGACTCCCCCTATTCCCAATGTCAATTCAGACTAGTCCTTAAATCTATCACTTGTGCCGTCTAATCCTTCCTCCTATCCATGTAAATTGATCCATGGTTTATAACCTGCCTTAACTAGGTGGCTCTGCCATATTAACATAGCAGGTCAAACTACCCCTTTGTAAACTCTCACTTGTTCAGCCTCTAATATTTATGTATGCAGTGACCAATCCATGTTATGGCCCTAGTGTTATCTCTAGTTGTGTTATCACTCTCTACATTCTTTAGTCTCAATGCAAGAAGGAGGCTAAGAAATAACAGTAAAGTACTTAACCAGGTAATCCAAGGAACTCTCTACTCTCAAGAATGCTCACATAATACCTGGGGTACTATCTATATTTAAGCAATACTAAGAATGTGTATGAAGGGGTAGTTTCTGATACTCTGATATGTATCCTGTGGTTACTAAGAAATGCTGGCCTGGACTTTACTGATCTTCAAATGTGTTACACTGATTTGAGACATGGTTTCAGTCCCCTGGTCTTGGTGTTCTCTGGACATCCTTCCTAATACAGAGCATTTGACAGGACCCAGTTTCCTAATACTCCTTGTAACCTTGCTACTCATCCCCTAGAGTCTTAATCTCTAATGTATACTAGTGTCCAGTTGTCCCCCTCTCAAAGGCTGGCACTTTAACCTACTCGACTACAATATGTGTATCTATATATATTGAATGACACAGGTGTCTAATTACCACGGGGTGTATGGTTTAACTTACAATAAGGTTTCCTAGTAGGTTGGTGGCAGGACATGGTTAGAAGCCTGCTGTAATATAACATTCAAAGGTGAGATGGCACTGATTCCTATGGCAGTATGGTGGTGTAAGCAGTGTATAATCAGGTAATGATTGATAGGTATCTACAATGGTTAAGATGGGATCATTGTGTTGCAAGGCCCACACAGGACTTAGGAAGGTGATGCCTAGACCTGAATGGTTAGTCAACCAAGCTGTCATTCCTGATTATGAAACACGAGACACACCCTAACACAAGTACAAGTAGGTATAGACACACACATACACGAGGGGCTGCCCTCAAGGCACTGCACTGTTGCCAACGAGACATCCTCTCAACCTGTACACTAGTGTAATACCTTGGCAAATGGATAGGCTAACTGCTGCCATCAATACAGTTAATCACTTTCCCCCTGCACCACCTGATACTCTTATAGTATCTGAACACGCAAATATGATTGTACCCAAGGGATGTCCCATATTGGACACTATTAAAGGACTGATCTATACAGTATTTAACTGATACCAGAAATCAGTGAACTGGTATGGCTGGTTGTTGTCCATGAATAGAACGACCTGCGAGTATTAGATGGACAGAACGTGTATCATCTGAGCCTATATCAGTCCAGTATTGTTCTATGGTTCAATATCTGAACAGAAACAGAGCCACAGGATATACAGTGATCTGGGAACTCCATGGCTCAATACCAATCTCACAAACTCTTGCCATAGCAAGGATACTTTTCAGGAATGGTTGCTTGCTTCAGCAATTTGGAGTAATCCTATTTACAAACTTGGAAAACCCTACCTGTGTAGTTAATCTTCTCCTACTGTAGTACTTACTGTTGTGCCTAGAGCCAGATGTGATACTAAGGGTCAAATCTGATGCCATATTCAACTATGCTACCATGTATCAAGGGTTCTCTTATTCGTGGATGTATCAAGGTTAACCAAATATTGTGTATGCCTACTGTACCTATATGTGAGTACTCCATCATATTCTCAATTTAACACTATTTCCCAGTGCATTGATAGGTCTATATATCAACCTTGTTACCTATAGGATATGGGGAATATGACCTTACATGTGCAATGGTGGAAGCAAGGTATTTAACCATATAATTATGGAATGGCTATATGAACCTATGCAGCAGATTAATTGGGGACTGATCAGTTGGGGGGTTGCATTGATTTAATGAATCATCCTGCAATTGACCAACTCCCACATGACTTGATACTTGCTAAGGGTCTGAAAGCAGAATTTACAAGGACCAAATACATGAAAATACAGGCGACAACATAAATGGGATGGAACCAAAACTCAGAAATCAGATTGTATCATTATTGTTTACATCATACAATAACTCTCATACACATCTAGTCCTATTAATCCCTGCTACTGAGATAGGCATGGTCTACCCTCCTATGTTCTGGACTTGAATCAGACTCTGTTCTGATACCACAACCTCACATCCATAGCTAGGTACCCATGCCCTGGTTTACGTTTAATTACTTCAAGTACAAACCCATAACTTTATTTAACCATTACTCCAAACGCATGATATGCACAACAGGAAAGACAATTAATTGGCCAGGGGAATACCTGTGTATTCGAAGCAAATAATTGGTGATTCTTTAGACTCCTCTTGACGGTCGAGCGGCGCAGACGAGGTCTGGTTGCTAGGGTTTCGAGAGGATGGCAGGGTCGACTGCTATGCTTATTTATATGGATATTCTTGATAGCTCCGAATCCTTCCCAGAGTTTTGAGAAGGTTTGAAACCCTCCTGAAGCTAAATCCTTTCGAGATTCAAATTCTCGATTTGATTCAACTCGTTAGCTGTTTGAATTTAAAAAGGAAAACTTGCAGTAGAGACCCTAGGTTTTGGTTATTTGCGAACCAATCATAGGGAAAGACTTAGATAGACCCCTTACCACTTCTATTATTTAACATTAGGTCCCCACTACTTATCACTACACAATTAGGTTATTTACTAACATTATGAAATTAATAACTTAGAAAAATAAAGTGACAAATTAGGAATTTCGGGACAGGGGCTTACACCACGTGTCAGAGAAATCTTCAAAAACACCAAGTCGCCAACCTATGATGCACAAAACATTACCACGAATCTTATAACCAAACACGTAATTTAATATAAGGAGGTTCTATACCTCAAACTCTAATGGTCTACGATAACTGTCGGCCCAGTGTTTCTGTCTGTCCTGAGCCACACGAAGCCGCTCTCTAATCATCTTGACCTTCTCTACAGCATCTACTACCATCTCCGGTCCCTACAACGCTCGTTCGCCCACGTCGTCCCAAGATAGCGGTGTACGACATCTCCGTCCATACAGTACTTTGAACGGAGATATCTCAATGCTAGCTTGGTAGCTGTTGTTGTAGGAGAACTCCACGAGATGAAGGTGATCCTCCTACGAGCTGCCAAAATCTAGCACGCACATCCGCAGCATATCCTCGAGCATCTGAATGGTCCGCTCTGACTGTCCATCCGACTGCGGATGATAGGCGGTGCTGAACTTGAGCGATATGCCCAAGCTAGTCTGTAGGCTCCTCCAGAAGTGGGACGTGAACCTGCTATCACAGTCTGACATGATACTCACTGGAATCCCGTATAGCCTGACTACGTGCTTCACATAAAGCTTCGCCAATTTCTCTGTCGATAACCCCACTTTGAATGGTATAAAGTGGGCCGATTTGGTCAACCGGTCAATGATGACCCAAATCGCGTCTTTTTCTTCCGATGACCGTGGAAGACCGAAAACAAAATCCATGGTGATATGTTTCCACTTCTACTCGAAAATTGGTAGTGGGTGCAACAACCCTCCTGGTCTCTGCCTCTCGGTTTTGACCTGCTAACATACGAGGCATCTAGAAACAAAATGGGCCACCTCTCGTTTCATACCATACCACCAAACGTGGTTTTTCAGATCCTTGTACATTTTGTTGGCTCCTGGATGTAAAAAATACTGGGAACGGTGTGCCTCCTGCATAACTTCTTCTCTAAGCTTTCCACTAGGTACGCAAAGTCTCGTCCCGTGTCTCAACGAACTATCCTCTGCAATAGTGAAGTCATCTAGCAACCCGGCCCGTGCCTGTACCATAATGTTCTTCAGCTGCTCGTACTGGTGCTATGCCTCCCGAATCCTGCCCATCAGTCCTGACTGAATTTGCATGCCCATCATCTGCATCTCGGCCCCTGGAATGACGATCTCGATGCCCAAACTTTCCAAGTCCGCTAATAAGTGACGATCTCGAGTCAAGCACATTGCTACATGATACATGTTCAAAGCATCTGCAATAACGTTGGCTTTTCCCGGGTGGTACTGTAGAGATATATCATAGTCACTTATTAGCTCAAGCCATCTGTGCTGCCTCATGTTCAACTCCTTTTGTGTAAAGACGTACTTCAAGCTTTTGTGGCCAGTAAAGATTTCCACTCGCTCTCCGTACAAGTAATGTCTCCATAACTGTAAGGCAAAGATCACGGTCGCCAACTCCAGGTCGTGTATGGGGTAGTTCTTCTCATGCAGCCTCAAATGTCAGGATGCATAGGCTATCACCTTCTTGTTCTGCTCTAGAACACAACCCAGTCCTTTGCCCGAGGTATCACTGTAAATGGTGAAACCTCCTGATCCCGAAGGCAACGTCAAAATAGGAGCTGTCGTCAGCCTCCTCTTCAACTCAGCGAAAACAGCCTGGCAGTCCTCTGTCCACACGAACTCTACATTCTTTCGAGTGAGCCTAGTTATCGGCTCCGCAATTCGAGCAAAGTCTTGCACGAACTTCCGGTAATATCTTGCCAATTCCAAGAAGCTTTGTATTTCTGCCACCGTAGTCGGAATAGTCCAAGCTTCCATAGCTGCAATCTTCTTTGGATCGACGGATATACCATCGCCTGTCACCACATGTCCAAGGAACTCTACCTTGTCCAAGAAAAACTTGTATTTCGAGAGTTTTCCATAGAGCTGCTCCTTCCTGAGGGGCTCTACCACGATCCTCAGATGTTTCTCGTGTTTCTCCAGTATTTTCGAATAAATGAGTATGTTATCGATAAACACCACTACGAACTTGTCAAGGTATGGATGGAATACCTTGTTCATCAAGTTCATGAAGACTGCCGGGGCATTAGTCAACCCGAACGACATCACCATAAACTCGTATTGTCCGTACTTGGTCCGAAAAGCTGTCTTCGGTGTATCCTCTTTCTTCACCTTCAATTGATGGTAGCCCGACCTCAAATTAATCTACGAAAATACCCATGCGCTGCTCAATTGATCGAAGAGATCGTCAATTCTCGGCAATGGGTACTTGTTCTTGATGGTGTGATTATTCAAGTCTCGATAGTCGATGCACATCCGTACCATACCGTCCTTCTTCGGCACAAATAGAATAGGAGATCCCCATGGCGACGAGCTCTCTCTGATGAATCCTTTCTCTAGCAATTCGTCGATCTGTTTCTTCAATTCCTCAGCTTCTTTGTTGTTGATACGGTACACCAGTTTTGCCGTTGGTCCTGTGCCTGGAACCAAATCAATAGCAAACTCGATATCCCTATCTGGCGGCAATCCCGATAAATCCTCAGGAAAAACATCTAGGAATTCTACGATGATGGGATGCGGTGTCTCTCTCCCTTCGATCATAGCTCCGCAAATAGTCCCGCGTTGATGTTCTACTGCTCCTCTAGCGAATTCTAATGCAGACACCCTCGGAGGACTGAATACAACACATCCTCGGTGGCAATCTATACTGGCATAATTCTTTCTCAACCAATCCATTCCGAGGACGATGTCGAAACTCGGTAGGGGCATTATGAGTAAGTTGGCACGTAACTCTCTACCTCCCAAGGTGATGTGATGCCTCATGCATATATCCTTGACTAGGATAGCACCTCCGTCCGTCATAATTTTGCAAATACCACCCAATGGTTCCGATACTATGCTTTGCTTGAATACAAAAGCTACAGAAATAAAATCGTAGGATGTACCAGAATCGAACAAAGCTATAGCTGAAAAGGAATCTAGTAGTATAGAACCTGCTATCACATCTTGAGTAGGCTCCGGCTCCTCGACGGCCATGGCAAAAGATCGGCCCTACTGGGGTACTCCTCTCTGCTGGTGCTGAGTGAACCGCTGCTGCTGAGTGGGTAGTGGTGGACCTCGTGGCTGTGGAACTGTTGGTCCTCTCGGTGCTAGTGTCGTCTCACGTCCTGTCCGATTAGGGACCAGTACGCAGTCTTTCAGCTGGTGCGATGGCGATCCACAATATAAACATGCTTCGAGTCTCTTTCTGCAATCGTCCCAAATGTATCCGCTCCTCCCACAGTGAGTGCATTGTGGGGCCTGCTGTAACTGTCTCTGCGGCTGCTGTATCTGGGCTCGGGCTAGAACTCGGTTCTGCTGATAAGATGGGGTTTTACCAACATGCTGGAACTGCTGTTGATGTTGGTGCTGAATGACCTTCGACTGGAACTGGGGACGCTTCGCCGGGGTTGATTGGTTGTTGCTTCCTCCGAAAGTATCTCGACTCCTCTTCGGTCTGTAATTTAGCTCTTCTTCTACTTCTTGGGCGACCTCCAGAATCTTCTCGTAAGTAGTGGCCCGACTGGTGACGATGGCTAAGCGAATCTCATGAGATAGTCCCTTCCTGAATCTTCTTGCCTTGCTCTCTGGGGTGTTGACCAAACTCTCTGTGAAACGGCTGAGGCGTGAAAACGTCGCGGTGTACTCGTCAATGGTAAAATTTCCTTGCTCCAATTGCTCGAACTGACTCACCAATGCCTTTCGAGCTACCTCGGGATAGAATTTCTTCTTAAATAACCACTTGAATTCTTTCCAAGTCACGTCTGGACAGAAAATTGGGGCTCGTCTTGGTACCGCATCTGCACGATGTCAAAAAGCTGCCCACTAGCTGACTCAATCTTCAGATCTTCTGGGACTCGGGCCATCTTCAGGTACCGCTCCACGTTCTCCATCCACTTATCAGCGTAGAGAATTCCCTCTGTCCTATGGAATACCTTGGGCCTGAGGTTCATGAAATTCTTGGAGGTTCCGGAATGCTGCTGAGGGGCATCTCTAATCTGAAGAGCCTCTCTCAAAGTATCACAGAACATGTTGGCTTGCTGCTGGAAGATTCCCAGGAGTGTGACATTGTCTAATGCCGGTGGCGGGGGCAGAACAGGTGCCGGGTACATCACTGGTGCTGGATGCATGGTAGGTGTTGGATACATAACTGGTGCCGAATGCATCATAGGTGTTGGATACATAGCTGGTGCCTAATGCATCGTAGGGGGCAGGTATACTGCTGGTGCCGGGTGCATAGTAGGTGGGGGATATACTGCTGGTGACGAGTGCATGGTAGGTGGAACAGGTGTTGGGGTAGGAATGGGTGCTGGTACTGGAGCCTGCGAAGGAAACTGTGGAGGTGGTGGGATGTCATCCCTACGGAACCTCGAGTACTGCGGCTGAGTCGGGTCTCCCTGGTAAGTAAGCTGGCCACCCTGCGTCGGTGGGGTCCCGTAGGTGAAAAGTCCGCCAACGGTCGGTGGAGTGTTCAATGCAGCATTGTTCCTGTCTTGTGAATCCATTGGCTGGAAGTAAGGAAAATTATTAGACGGTAGAAAGATTCAAACATGATGCATAAAGAGTACTTAAAGTCGAGTATAGGAGTCAATAACGTAGTTTAAACATGTGGGGGATGGTCCTTTGATTCCTAATCCTATTCTTAGTTACAGGCCCGCAGTAGTACTACTAACTTAAGTACTACCACGGTTTTGCTATCTTTGCAAAAATTGACCTGTATGGGCCACCATAAAAATGTGTCATGACCCGCACCTAATACTTGGGCAGGAATCGTGTGCATGCCCAGCCTACGTCGCAGAGTCGGCGATAGAACGCTGTAACAATATGATGAACATTCACGCAATAATAGTATGTACTCCCAATAGGACAACAGCACAAGATCATAACTCAACTGGATGGAAATAGAGAAGATATATGTAACTAATCTCAAAATGAATGTATGAAGTCCACAAGTAAATAAACTCCCAACTACAAGTCTCAAAAATCAAATATCAATCTCTACTACAATGTCTCAAAATATTTAAAAGCATCTAAGCGAGAGAAGCGGGGTCAGCTGCTGTAAACTCCTCCTGAAAGGTAAAATCTGCCTCAGCGACATCTCCCAAATAAGGGCCATACTGCTCGGGGCATAAATCCTCATCATAATTACCTAAAATTTTGGGTTACCCAATCAGGATGGAACGAGTACAATTCACTGAATGTAGTTTCAATATATGAAAATGACTATAAGACAGAGGTTGGACATTAATTATATGTTTTGAAAATAAGCAGAAAAAGATGCGAGAAAGACAAAAAATCAACAGTAAATAAATAAACTAAAAATACCTTCCCAATTGTTAGAAGTACCTTTGATATGTGATCGGTCTGGGACACTACACCGCGAGGTCTACGAGGTCTACTTGTATGAAAAATAAACAATGTCTACGAGGTCTACTTGCAGAAATTAAATAATGTCTACGAGGTCTACTTGTAGAAAATAAACAATGTCTACGAGGTCGACTTACAGAAATAAATAATGTCTACGAGATCTACAATATCTACGGTCGGATCACACATCCTTGGTACTTCTCATTCCCGACTCAACAAATTATGGCAGAATATAAAAAGATGACAAAAAACAAATAACCAATGACCAACAGTAAAATATAGTGAGAATAAATATCGAAAACAGACAATAAGCTGTACTCGCCTGGAGTCCTGAGCTGCTGGTACTGATCAAGGTCTAAGTCAAAGTCCAAGGAACCTATATTACAAATTAACACTAATCAAAACATGAAATTTGAATTACAAAAATACTCATAATCTAATGGTTGTGAAATCCGTAGTATTTCTAAGGGCCTTATTGATTTGGGTTGTCTGACCTTTCTTCCCTATTTATTGTAATTGAGGTTTACTAGCCTATTGGTCTGTCTAGATAATATTTTACTTGTCTCCCATTATCCCTAATATATCCCCTGCCCTGATTCTTTCCTAGACCCTCTGTTCAGGGACATGGCCTGACTCTATAGTCTAGATATTAAACTTGACTGTAAAGTTCAAACTATTGCATAAGTTGTTTGAGGACAGATCCTGTGTGAGTTTGTATGACAGATATATGATTTGTGGCCATTGCTACTTCCCATGACATGCTCGGATTCCCTGTGATACCAAGACACTTACTTGGCTGGTGACAACTAGACTCAATGCCCCTTTAGGGTCTCCTAGATGTCTAAGATATCCAAGTATGGATTGGTACTTGGCTGATACTGGGTTGCCCTCCATGTGAGATAGGAATAAAGTGAGGTACTCTCTACTGCCTACATGTTTCAACCTTCTCTATTACCTATTAGTTATTGTTGTACCTCAATTAGGTAAACCTAATACAGCTGCTCAGGAAACCCCTGTACCTGCCATACACCTGTATCTATCCACACCCATATCTGAGCCGTATCCATTGCTACTAGGATAGGATTTGGTAAATAGACCCATGGGTCCATTGGTCGTACCACTATCCCTTTTCCTATTACCTAGGCTGAAATGGAAGATTTTTCTCAACCCTTGTTTGCTGATACACCTCAGTGTATCCTACCAATAGATTTGAGAACGTCTACAGGGCAGTTAGTTAATGCTATCAGGTTTTAGGCTATATGGCCCCGGGATGGAAAATCTATTGGTTACAAGGATAGCTCATAAAGCAGGGTTCTGTGGATACAAGGAAATTTACTCACAAGGTTCGATGGATATTAGGGAGAAGTAGGTCACAGTTGCAGATTGCATTTGGGTTGGTGAGAGACAAGTTATTCTTATTTCCATAATTCTAGGATGCAAGGAGATTCCCTTGTTAACCCCTACGGTGTCAGGACAGTATGTGTGTCAGTTTGGATTTTGTAGACAAGGAAGTATGCTCATGGCAGTAATTCATTGGAGGACAACAGACATTGGTTACTCTGTTATAGGGGAAACATGTAGATATACTCAAGTGGCTTACCAAGTCTGTAGGCTTGGTTAAATGACTCTCATACCGGGGTAGTGTCAGGTCTATTTAAACAAAGGGAATTCTCTTACAATATTTAATGGATCCTAGGATGGTAACATACGGATACAAGGGAAGCTCATGTGACAGCCCTACATCGGTTTTGCTCTGAGTAAAAAATGAACTTCTCTAACCAATTTCTAATGGTAATAAGGAATTTCATGATAGCATCAACTGATTTACCAGTAAGTTCATGTATCATTAACTAATTGATGTCAGGGGAGGGTCTCTTCAAGTGTTAGCTGGTACAATGTGAAGGGTTGAGGTATTAATGTATAACCCAACTACATCAAATAGTCTGACATGAAGTGACCAGCTATACCTTGGTGTTATCCAAGCCTAAACGTGTATCTGCAGAATAAAGCCCTCCTCCTAGTGTAACATGTGCAAGGATGTACGAACCTGAGAACAAAATTCTTGGTTCTTGCCGCACATCCATAACTTATCCCTAAGATCAACCATCTGCCTCTTTATACTGGAAAGTCTTCTAATATCCTTTTTCTTGTAAGTTTGCTATAGTCTCTAATTGGGCACATGAATAGTAAGCTCATCTTCCATATCTACCTCTAGAATCCAGTAGATCTTGGGTTTCATATAGACCCAAGATCGAATACCTTAAACATGTAAACTAGAATTTTAGTACTAGAAGACAGGGTCTCATACCTTTAAATCTCTTTACGGCTGAATCCTCAACTGCTCCTATCCCTCGTGTGATGGACAAGAATAGGTATACTAGGGTTTCCACATAGGAACAATTGCCCTCTCTTCTTTTATTCCTTGTCTGTGGATTGGATTAAATGGGGTTTTAGAAAGGGTTTAAACCCGATTTGGATTTGAAACCAGAGAGAAACTGATAGGAGAATCTGGTTCAAGGATTTACTTGGTTTTATCTCGTTTTCCAACCTACTAGTTATTGAGTTCATGAAGTATTCGAACTTCCAACAGTGATCGTTTGATTTAAAACTTAAATTTCTAAGTTCAAAAAAACCCCTGGAGAAAGTTGAAGTTGCAAATGGACCTATTCCCATTTGTAGGAAGATTCTTTATAAGTTCTGAAGCCATTAAACACTAAAGAAAAGTAAACAAAATATTTAAAAATACAATAATTGTTTCCAAGGGTTTACAGTTGCCTCTTATGAATTGTTCATCAAGAATTACATTATTATTTACATTTTTATAATGCTTGTCAATTAACTGGAACTGCTATTTGAGTTGTACTTCGCTCCAATCCTGACTAGATATATTTTTCAGATGGCTTAGACTGTTGTCTTACCTACTATGAGCAGGGGGTATACGAGGGATGCACATAGGAGACTCATGAGGATTTTGCTAAGTAGAGAGTGCCCTAGAAGTAGTTTAGAGTTTTAGCATTTCATATTGTATCGGATCGTTCCGAATGTGGGTTTGAGACTTATTATTATCTTCAGGATATGTATTTATTGTTATAGACATCTAAACTCATGTGTTGCAATGACATTACTATTATTTCAGTTTATCCTTTTTTTATCTTCTATTCAAATATTGTGCTTTATCTTCCTTTAGATCTTGTGATTGAGATTACATATTTTATGTCACATTATACCTCCGAGCGGAGATGACATGATATATTTGATATGGTTATATATTAGATAATATATACGACCTATATAGTGTTCTACCGCCGACATTGTGACATAGGCTGGACGTACCCACGTCCTCGTGCCCCTAAACATGATGCTGGTCGTGACAATTGATACCGACATGATTTCTCACACAAAGCCCTTGGCTAGGAGTGGGGAACTACAAAATAATATACTAAGAAAAACCTACCTCTATTGAATAAGGAAGGAAACTTTTGCCTCATATCCGCTTTAGTATTCCACATCAACTCCTTGATAGAATGATTTTGCCAAAGCACGCGAACTAAAGAAACATCAAGTTTTTGCAATACATTTTCCTTCATGTCCAAGATTTGAATAGGATCTTTTGCATAAGACAATTCTTTTTGCAGTTTTAACTGACCGAAGTCTACCACGTGACTCAGATCATGCACATACTTCCATAATTGAAAAACATAGAAAATATTATACACTTCAGTCAACAGCAGTGATAATGCGATTAGATAGAAAACTGGTGCCACTCGTTTGAGAACTTCGAAATGGCCAGCAAATCTAGGGAGCGACTTTCCTTTTATACCAAATCTCATGACTCCCCACATAGGTGTTACTTTAAAAAAATACGTGGTCCCCTTGTAGAAGCATGAAATGCAAGAGGCGTATTATCACTATGCGCCTATATGTTAAGCATCATGAAGAATGGTAAACTAAAGTTTCAAAATCTGAATAGTCCAATATGGAAAGACGCATAGTCTAACAGGTCGATATACAGTCAGGAAGACAAATAGTCCAAATGATGCATGACTTTAGAGACACATAAACATCCTGTGTCAAGACAAAAATGAACCTCGAGCAGTGTACAATGTTCAGAGTACAAAAAAGATGTCAGTGATTACGTCACCAACATCATTATATTTTACAATTGTAAAAAGGGGTCATATGCTGACATGGCAATGTTTCATGCAGTATGTCCTAAGCCACATTCTGAGCTATACATAATTTTCGTACACGTTCACTCTCCACCAACTTCAGGTGCTTATGAGCCTACCTACTTCCATGCGCATCTGAGACAGAAGACAGTGTATTTTCTGTCTATGTGCGTATAGATGTTCCTGTAAAGAAAAGCTATAAATAGAGGACAGTGTCATCCTCGTACAGGCATGTTATACAGGCTATATATGCTGCATTTGCTAAGAACTTCCAAAGAGAGCTTTCAGTGATAGCGCCCCTTTTGCTGTCTGGATTCTGCCACTAAGCCGAAGTTAGCAAACTTCAACAATCTTCACATCAGATTGTCAACAGAGTAAGAAGTCAACACAGACTTAATATCTACCGTCCCAAGTCCCATATTTATTTGTACTCGGAATTCCTGTTAAGAATTCATATTGTACTTTTTCTATTCTTTAATACAAAAAGTTTTAGTTCACGGACTTTTTATTTCGGAACAAAAATGACGACTCTGTTGGGGACAATTTTTTCACCAATGAGAAAGTGGTGGCGCAGTCCGACTTCACGAAGATTGGCTCTACTGAGAAGATGTTGGTCGTTCAATTTGACCAATAAGCATACGAAGCAATGCTTTCGGATAATGATTAGGTTCCTGCTGCTAGGACACAGAAGGCTAAGTGTGCTCACAAAGCTTGGGTCCCGAAGTCTCTCTCTGCTCTTCCCAACATCGCCGATGGCAAGTGGAAGACTTTGGCCAATTTAGGCCAGAATTACGAATTAGATGCGTATGGCTCACTAATATTCACTATCGCTTCCAAGGAACTTTCTACTGCTGAGGCGCATGGGTTTGATCATACGCCTAAGATAGGCTTTATCAGGGAGCCACTCAACAAATCCTGTGCTACCTGTCACGACCCGTACCCTGTTTAGGGACACGAGCACGTGGATACGTCCATCCTACACCGCAGTATCGGCGGTAGAATACTGTAAAGGTCATCTAGAATATAAAGAATCTAAGACACAATAATATAACCTGTCATCTCCGCACGGAGGAATATAATCACCACTCAATCACATAAATCTAAGAAAGATAAGCACGATGATAAAGATAAGGATAATGATGAAGTAAATAGTCTAAAATAGTGCTGAGTCACAATCACAAGTTCAGAATTTAAAGACATCACAAGATCCCAAATAAATACTAAAAATCTTAAAGTATCAAATTGGAATGTAATCAAGGCAAAATCTAGGTAAACTAGGTCACTACTGGCGGTGCGTCCTCTACGAGCACCGGGTCCACAGGCTGGTCCTGGTTGTTGGCACATTGGTCATATGGTCAAACTAATTTTAATAATTGATCAAACTCTGTCTCGATATATGGAGCTAGTCAGGATATCTCGGACTCTTGGACATGATCAAGAACGGCTATCTACTCAGTTCAAGACCGAAGCGTTGTTTGCCTGTTCAAGTCTGTATTTCTTTGAGCAATGTAATCTTTTATTTATTGAGTCTAGAAATACATTGTACACTGAGTCGTACTGGCAAATAGGCTATTCCAAAATGATTTCAAAATGTTTTTAAAATGTCCTTAGTTTTAAAAAACATTCGTATTTACAAAAGCTCCAAAAAGGTTTTCAAAATTCCCTAAAATCTATTTTGAAAAACCCTAACCAAGCCCTAACAGAACTCGGCCAGAGTTCGGCCAGAGTTCGGTTAGTGGCCGTTTTGATTTTTGAATTCCTTGGAACTTGGTCCTCCTGCAGTTGCGAATTTGACCGAGATTTGCCCATCGAGTTCTGCCCGAATTCTGTCCGAATTCTGCCAGAATTCTGTCTTTGGAACTCCTATAAATAGAAAAAGATTTCGATCTTTTTAACACACTCATTCACTTTCAATCTTCTCTCTTCTTAAGCTCTCAATCTTCCAAAGAGTTCTTAAAAGCTTTCATTTTCAGATCCCAAGCCAGTTACAATCTTCTAGTCGATTTGCCAGTGCGGTGCGATCTAGAAGTTTCAGAGTGATTGTAATCAGAGGCTTGATAGAAGAATACCTCTTCACAATTGAAGTTGGACGAGTTCTTCGTATCAAAGCTCGTGTTGTAGAAGTTGCAAGGACTTCGTAAGAAAACTTGCGATTTTGCAAATAGTAGATTCAACTGGTAGCAAGAGTTCTACCGACTGGACTAGTCCTCAACAGAGGGAAACCAGTATACATCGCTGTCTTTGCGTTTGCTTTCTTATCTCTACCTTTACATTATTTAGTTGTGATTATTATTCTGTGATCTAACTGCTAACAAGCTTTTAATTAGCAATATTCCGCTGCCTACTCTATTCGCCCCCCTCTAGAGTATTCTGCTTTACGATTTCGTTCCTACAATTGGTACCAGAGCGGGTGTTACAGGTAAAGCAAGGTAAAATAGCAGTTATATTAAATTTTATATAGATCACAGCTTTACACATGGCAACTGTGAAATTCACAAGTGAAGGCCAAGCCACAAACAGACCTCCACTGTTTGACGGCACAAACTACACTTATTGGAAAACACGTATGAGCTTCTTTATGAAATCTCTTGATTTTGATTTATGGTCTATTGTTATTGATGGCTATCAAAAGCTACCTCGTATAAATGTTGATGGAGTTTTAACTAAAAAACCCCATAACAGATATACAGAGGAAGAAAAGAAAAAGGCCAGTCTTGACGCACGTGCTATTAACGCTTTATTTTGTGCTTTAGACAGAACTGAATTTAACAGGGTGTCTATCTGCACAACTGCAAATGAAGTATGAAAACTTTTTGAAGTCACACATGAGGGTACAACTCAAGTCAAAGAATCAAAGGTCAGCAGACTTACTCAAGAGTATGAGGTGTTCAAGATGAAGCCCAACGAAACAGTTACTCAGATATTCGAAAGATTCTTGGATATTGTAAATCCTTTGTCCTCCCTAGGCAAAGATTACAGTAACCATGAAAAGAACTGGATTCCGAAGGCTACTGCAATCATTGAAGGAAACGACCTTACTACTATGACACTTGAAGTACTCATGGGTAAGCTACTCACTCATGAACTAGAGCTGCAAGACTTTGAAGAGCCTGCACCAAAGGAGAAGACGATCGCTTTCAAAGCTCAGCACAAAAAATCTACTGAAGATGATTCAGACAACAGTGAATCTGATGCTGAAGATCAAGCACTCCTTACAAGAAAATTCAAAAGATTCTTGAGATATGAAAAGAAGACAAAAAAGAACAATGGCAGCAACAACTGGTATCAAGATGACGCTGTCTGCTACGGCTGCAAGAAGAAAGGACACATTAAGAAGGACTGTCCTACAAACACAAGCAAGAAGAGCAACAGATACGAGAAAGGGAACCTGAAGAGATCAACATCTCGGAAGTATGCCAATACCAGCATATGGCATGAAAGTGAAGCCAGCGACTCAGAAGATAAACAATCAGAAGACGCTGCAAATGTATGCTTTATGGCATCCGATCAGGTACTCTCTGAACCTATAGTTGATATATATGATGACTTCACCTTTGAGCAATTAGGAGAAGCCTTCAGTGAACTGATAAGTGATTACAGGAAACTGCGTAGCAAATATCAGACCTCTAAGAAGGTACTCAAAGAGTACAAAGGTGAAATAGGAAGACTTACAGACCTACTAGCTGAGGTTAAAGATAATGTTAGTGAGTCTGGTGAGCATTCTTCTATTAAGCTCTTATTACACGAGACTACCAAGTCATCCGAAGAAAAAGACAAGGTTATTGACCATCTGAAAGAAGAAGTTTCTAAAGAGAAGAAAAGTCTTCAAAGTGCACAAGTCAGAATGGAAGCACTCACTTCTGACTATACTAAGTTGTATGACACTTCCAAAAGATTGAAAATTAGGTTAGAAAAATAGCCTGAGACTGCTGCTTCCTATCCTAACACGTGTCACTTACCGAATAATCGGAACATTCCCAAACCAAACACTGTCAGACCTAACCATATCAAACCTTTACCCCAAAAGGTTAAGCCCAAACAGGATTATAGGTATACTTTCTTCTATACTAGAAAACCTAAACCTACCAACCATGCACACCACTCAGCTTTCAACACTCAACATGCACAATGTCATTATTGTGGCCACACTGGTCATATTTCTCCTGTATGTAGAATCAAAAAGCTTGTTGATTTAAATATTTATACATGGATACCAAAAGCTAACATTTCAGGACCCTACAAGAAATAGGTACCAAAAGTTTCATCTACAAATTGTTTTATAGGTGGAACACCTTTCACATGCTAAAAGCAAATGGATCCTCGACAGCGGTTGTTCACGGCATATGACCGGTGATGCTTCATTATTCGCAACACTGTCGAAGAGGAATAAAGAAGGATACGTCTCCTTCGGCAATAATTTAAAAGGGTATATAATCGGTATTGGTGATATTGGTAAAGCTCCCTATCCAGTGATTAAAGATGTTTGTCTTGTTACTGAGTTTAAACATAATCTGCTCAGCATAAGCCATTTAGCTGATCACGGTTATGGTATTAACTTCGTAAAAGACAAATGTACTATTATTGATAATTCAACTGGTAGTACTATATTTGAAGGTATCAGGGAAGATAACATATATATTTTCTATTTGTTGGAAGAAACTAACATTTCAGGTAGATGCTTAATGGCTAAAAGTGATGAGAGTCATCTGTGGCATATGAGACTTGGTCACGCAAATATGGACACAATCTCAAGATTATCCACGAAGAAGCTAGTATGCGGTTTACCGGACATAACATTCAAGAAGGATTCGGTATGCAGCCAATGTGAAAAGAACAAAGCTACCAGATCCACATTCAAGTCAGTAAATGCAGTATGTACTACTAGACCTCTACAATTGCTACATATGGACTTATTTGGTCCTAGCAGAGTTGCTAGCCTCGAAGGTAAGTTATATGCTTTTGTAATTGTAGATGATTACTCTAGATACACGTGGGTATACTTTTTGACACGCAAGAATGATACATTATCCGAATTTATCGCCTTTTACAAGAAAGTACAGAATGAAAAAGGTTACATGATCACTCGTATTAGAAGCGATCATGGTGGCGAATTCGAAAATGCAGAGTTTGAGCAATTTTGTGACACACACGGTTTTGTACACGAGTTCTCCTGACCTAGGACTCTACAACAAAATGGAGTTGTGGAACGTAAGAACAGAACTCTATCCGAAATGGCCAGAGTAATGTTAAACTAGTTTACTCTACCCAAATATTTCTGGGCTGAAGCTGTCAATACAGCTTGTTTTGTTCTCAATAGAGTTCTAATTCGACCCAAATCGAAGAAGACTCCATTTGAGTTATGGTTTGATAGAATTCCATCAGTTTCATATTTTAGAATATTTGGTTGTAAATGTTTTATTCTTAATACAAAAGATAATTTGGAAAAGTTTGACGAAAAGGCCGATGAAGGTATATTTTTAGGTTATGCGGCCAAGAGCAAAGGATACAGAGTCTTCAACAACGAACTATGATCATCGAAGAATCAATCAACGTCACCTTTGATGAATTGAATCAAATGACTATCGATGACAATGACGAAGATCTAACTGTACCAAGCTCAACACCAGCTGATTCTCCAAGAGAAGAACCCGGAAGCAGCTACCTTCGGAGTCTGTCGAAAAGATTAAAATTTACGGCTGATCATCCAAAGGATTTGGTAATTGATGATATTACCAAAGGTGTAAGTACTCGTACATCCAGTAGAGATATTGTTTCTAGTGTTGCAATCATTTCACAGCTAGAACCCAAAACTATTGATGAAGCATGTAGTGATAATTTTTGGATAGATGCTATATAAGAGGAATTAAACCAATTTGAACGGAATCAAGTTTGGGAACTTGTTCCCAAGCCTATTGATCATCCGGTCATTGGTACCCGATGGATATTCCGAAATAAACTGAACGAGAATGGTTTAGTGACTCGCAATAAGGCTCGACTCGTAGCTTAAGGATACAATCAGGAAGAAGGTATCGACTACGATGAGACTTATGCCCCAGTTGTGAGATTAGAATCCATTCGCATGTTATGTGCATTTGTATGTTTTCATAATTTCAAATTATTTCAAATGGATGTCAAGAGTGCATTTTTAAATGATTTTATAAAAGAAGAAGTTTTTGTAGCACAACCTCCAGGTTTCACAGATTTTAAAAACCCTGATCATGTTTTCAAGTTGAAGAAAGCTTTGTACGGTTTAAAACAAGTCCCTCGTGCTTGGTATGATCGTCTAAGCTCTTTTCTACTTGACAACGGTTTTTCAAAGGGCAAGGTTGACTCTACATTTTTTATTAAGTCTTTTAATGGCAAGCTTCTCTTAATACAAATCTATGTTGATGATATTATATTTGGATCTACTAATAAATTTCTTTGTCAAGAATTCTCTAAGTGTATGCAGAATGAGTTTGAGATGAGCATGATGGGAGAGCTGAAATTCTTTCTCGGACTGTAAATCAAACAAACTGACAATGGAACATTCATAAATCAAGCCAAGTACACAAAAGATTTGCTAAAGAAGTTTGATCTAGACAATGTCAAACCTATTGGCACTCCGATGGCAACTTCAACAAAGCTTGATATTGATAAACAAGACAAGCCTGTCGACACACGTAAGTATCGAGGTATAATCGGTAGTTTACTTTATTTAACTGCTAGTCGTCCAGATATTATGTTTAGTACTTGCCTGTGTGCACGTTTTTAAGCTAATCCAAAGGAATCACATCTATGCACAGTTAAGCGTATCTTTCGATACCTTAAGGGCACTTCTTCTGTTGGCTTATGGTATCCCAAAACCAAGTCCTTTGACCTTATTGGTTACTCGGATACAGATTTTGCTGGATGCAAAGTTGATAGAAAAAGTACCAGCGGCACATGTCATTTCTTAGGCAAGGCTTTAGTCTCACGGTTTAGTAAAAAGCAAAATTCTGTAGCCCTATCAAGAATAGAGGCTGAGTATATCGCCGCAGGACGTTGTTGTGCTCAGATTTTGTGGATAAAACAAACCTTGGAAGACGATAATTTATTTTTTACACACATTCCTATTTTTTGTGACAACACGAGCACAATTAATTTGACTAAGAATCCAGTATGTCACTCTCGTACTAAGCATATCGACATCCGACATCATTTTCTTAGAGATCATCATCAGAATAGAGATATTGACCTTGTATACATAGACACTGAGAATCAATTAGCTGACATCTTCACAAAATCTCTAGCAGAAGATCGTTTCAATTATTTACGTCAAGAATTAGGAATTTTGGACGTCAATAATGTTAATTAATTTTGTTTTATGATTATATTTCAATACACAAAAACTGTGTTAGAGACAAGCCAATAAAGAGTCCGTCTGTCACCACAACTATGGTTGAAGTGAAGCGGTATGTAAGCATTCCCCGGTGAACCTCCGCCAGCCGGGTCAGTACTCCTACAGCTAATCTGAGACAGTCGATGTGTAACGAAATTTAATCTATAAAATAATATTAATTATATTAATTGAAGGTTAAAATTACTAATCTTTGAATTAAATTTTTGAAATGAGTCAATGAAAAAGAAAGTGGCCCAAACCAACTAACAGAACCCCTAGGCGAATTCGGCCAGAGTTCGGACCAAATTCGGCCCAAGTTCGGTTAGTGGTATCTGGTTATATAACCAGAACCCGAGAGCCTCTTCTTATTCATTGCTTCTAAAACCTCTTCCACAGCAACAGCAGCAGCGCGAAGCTCTCCTAACCCTAGTTCTTTACCACTTCGTTTCTCCCAATATACGTGATGAAATCCATCCAAATTTTGGATTCGTGCGGAGATCGTTGTCCTCTACAGCATACTTGAATCTCGGGAGGTATAACTCCGTATTTCTCCTCTTTTCAAATTCGTGCATATTTACTTTATTTGCACAATGCCTAAGGGATTCAACCCCTTCAAGAGGAAGAAGACGACCAATCCTAGTGAGGAAGGATCATCTTCAAATCCACACACGGATTTCCTCTTTTCACCAGTTCAATCAAGCGATGGCGTGTTCGATGGGTTTTATTTTCAAACCCTAGATCAAGACCTTCTGTGGTATGGAGACTTTTCTATGAGATCCATATGCACAGGCGCTCCTATAAATGGACTGTGTTTCCAGATCACCGCCCTTATTTTGGGGCATTAGGGTTACAACACTTTGCTAAACTTTGTTTCCCGGTAGCTACTAATGCTATTAGACTTTTCTATTGCAATATCGTACTAAACACGTTTGACGTAAGTACTCATGTTGGCGGACTAGATATCGAGTTCAATGATGTCCTCTTAGCGGAAATCCTTAGTATTTCTAACGAAGGTGCACCGCTTGATGATATCACTGAATTTGATTTCCCTGACGGTACGACACTTGCTAGTTTCAAAGCTGAACTCTGTGCCCCTGATCGAGTTCGCTCTGGAAAGTTCAAGGCCAATAACTTGACCTTGTTTAGTTATGAATTGCATCGCATCATCTACTCTACTCTCCTTCCGAAGTCTACTTCAAAGGATGATGTCACATCATTTGAGCTGTCTGTTATGTATCATATTCTTAAGGGGATTTTTTTTCTGCTCCTAAGACTATTATCAAGATGATAGGACGTTGTCGTACAAGAGATAGAAATCTCTTTTATGCGATGATTCTCCCACGCATCTTCCAGCGTTTTGATATTGATCTGTCAACTTGTACTCAAGACCCTGAGCTCAAGTTTCTTAAGTTATCTCGTCGTAGTATGACTGTGCTCTTCCTACTGCTCTACCTCCTCAGCAGTATGCCATAACCTTTGATGGCATACACCAGCATCTTTCTGATTTACACGTCTCGATGACGGATATGGCCCGCGAACGTGAGTTCCGCGATGTTACTCGTTATCAGGCGATAGCAAATTCTCTAGCTGATCTCCGATTTGCTCAGACTGGACATTCTGTCGGTTCTATTCCTAGAGATCCAGCCTTTTCTGGTTACCGCTGTGAGGATGAGGCTGTTCATGCCTACTTTCAGCCCGGTAATGCATATGATTGGTATCGTACTGCTCGTGCCCCTCCTCGAGACTATGTCGGTAAGTTTTACGCTGGTGCCCCTCCTCACTCTTCTGACGCTGGTACTTCTAGAGCTGGTCCTTCTGGACATGGTGGTGCTGCAGCTGATGATGATGATGAGGATGATGAGGAGATGTGATGATGATGTATTAGCTGATTTTGAGACTTAGTTATTGTCTACTGTACACTTGGAAATGCTCCGACATTCCAAGTTTCTTTCTTTTTAGCTTTTATTATCAGTTTTTTTTTAGGACTTGTACTGGATATTTCTTGATGTCTCTTGAACATCATTTTATTTTTATAGGATGCGTAGTTTATCTTTCATATCAGTTTATTTATTCTTTATAGCATCTTTATCTGCTTCTATATTATAAACTGTCTGTGAAATACTTCTCTGTTATGTCTTGTATATTCTCACTGCATAAGATATTATTTTTTTGTGTTTCTTCACTGTTGTAGCTTATGCATTAATTACGGGGGAGCCTATTTCTTCACAATTATTTTGCTAAGTGACAACGGGGGAGAAAAATGATCTAACATTTTGTTTTGAGAATAATACAGGGATTGAAAAATTTTTGTGGTATCTTATCTCAAAAGATGTTATATCATTCATAGTTTGTCAATTATCAAAATGGGGAAGATTGTTGGCCCATTGGTCATATGGTTAAACTAATTTTAATAATTGATCAAACTCTGTCTCGATATATAGAGCTAGTCAGGATATCTCGGACTCTTAGACATGATCAAGAACGGCTATCTACTCAGTTCAAGACCGAAGCATTGTTTGCCTGTTCGAGTATGTATTTCTTTGAGCAATGTAATCTTTTATTTATTGGGTCTAGAAATATATTGTACACCGAGTCGTATTGGCAAATAGGCTATTTCAAAATGTTTTTAAAATGTCCTTAGTTTTGAAAAATATTCGTATTTACAAAAGCTCCAAAAAGGTTTTCAAAATTCTCCAAAATCTATTTTGAAAAACCCTAACCAAACCCTGACAGAACTCGGCCAGAGTTCGGCCAGAGTTCGGTTAGTGGCCGTTTTGATTTTTGAATTCCTTGGAACTTGGTCCTCCTGCAGTTGCAAATTTGACCGAGATTTGCTCATCGAGTTCTGCCAGAATTCTGCCAAAATTCTGTCTTTGGAACTCCTATAAATAGAAAAGGATTTCGATCTTTTTAACACACTCATTCACTTTCAATCTTCTCTCTTCTTAAGCTCTCAGTCTTCCAAAGAGTTCTTAAAAGCTTTCATTTTCAGATCCCAAGCCAGTTACAATCCTCTAGTCGATTTGCCAGTGCGGTGCGGTCTAGTAGTTTCAGAGTGATTGTAATCAGAGGCTTGATAGAAGAATACCTCTTCACAATTGAAGTTGGACGAGTTCTTCGTATCAAAGCTCGCGTTGTAGAAGTCGCAAGGACTTCATAAGAAAACTTGCGGTTTTACAAATAGTGGATTCAACTGGTAGCAAGAGTTCTACCGACTGGACTAGTCCTCAACAGAGGGAAACCAGTATACATCGCTGTCTTTACGTTTGCTTTCTTATCTCTGCCTTTACATTATTTAGTTGTGATTATTATTCTGTGATCTAACTGCTAATAAGCTTTTAATTAGCAATATTCCGCTGTCTACTCTATTCATCCCCCTCTAAAGTATTCTGCTTTACGATTTCGTTCCTACACTGGTCGTAGGCTCCATCTATGCCAAACCCGTAGTAGGTCGGGCAATCTGCATCTAAATCCTCTGAAAAACAACGAAGGTTATCCTGTCAGGATATGAGCAAGTACAAACACCAACAGCTGTTCCATATGAATTGACGAATACTATAAGAGACAATTATAATGAAATACAAGATAAAATGTTAAGACTGAAAGTAAAATAGTATAATAGAACTGGATATCATGTCATGTATGAGATATAAGACAAAACTAGAATATAAACAATGGAAAGTAATCTGAGGTATGATGTAAACATAAAAAAATAAAGTGCCATAAGATATTAGAGCGTTATGTGATCGGCTTGGGTCAAGATCAGGCTGTTCTATTTGACCGGCTATGCACAGGTAGTATAATAGTATAGGGATCAGGCTGGCCAAAATGGAAAGCTATGTACAAGTAGTATAAGGTCATGCTATACCCTAAGTGTGGTGACGGTGGAGCTATGCACAAGTAATAAACAAGTAGGTAAATGATCACATAACCTCTAATAACTCCATATTCCCGAGTAGTATAATGAATCCAGACATGACAGGTCATGACACAGGATTCAAAGAGCAGGGGGCCAGCCCACTCCCAAATCGGTTTCTATACAAGTACATGAAACAATATCGAACAATGTACTCATATACCAGGTAAACCAGGAATGACATCTCATGACGAGATTCACGTATACTAGTCCGTGTATCCTCATATCGAGAATCAAGTATAACACTACAACTGAATTGGATATAGTAGATATCAAAGTAATAAAAACTATCAGAGAATGTACTTGCCTGAGATCCTGAGCTGAGAAAATCGAACTACAAACCACTCAAAGAGCCACGAACGGTCAACTCGCACAACTGCCTCCTAATACTGAAACAAACTTTACCAACGTTCTCAGAATGGTCAAATTGGCTAGAAATGCCTATCCATAAGTCCAATTCTGGACACAAGGGCAAAACGGTAATTTTGGATCAAAATGGTGTCCGTCGTTGGACCAACTTTGCACCAAAAAACGTGCCAAAATCTACAGTCTCTAAAGTCATCAAACTACATGTCTACAAGTCCGGTTTGACGAGACGAATCCAACTGTATGTCCAAAGTTGGATTCCGGTGGGCCGTGCACAAATTCGCCCGTTGGATCGGGTCACGGGCCCGCCAAAATAGCGTTCCGGTCGACCTTCTCATAATTGGACTACTTGGCATACAGGACCAGAAAAATGATATGGTCCTGTTGGCATAAGTTTCGTCTCGATATGACGAGCGTGCACAAAGTAATTGACAAATATACAAAAGACCGATACGGTTAATTTTGACGGATACACATCAAATTCGTCGCGCACACGCGACCAATTTTAATTCCGTCAAAGCCCACACGTCCACGAAATCGATACGCACCTTTCGATACTTTCGGTTCGCGACCACGTCGCCCGGATTGACGGGACGGACGGCGTATCGGGACATTTTTTTAAAAATTTGTTTTAAAAATCAGTTTTTTTCCTCCAATTTCACAAACCAATAACTTTTCGTACAGTGCATGAAATTTATTTCTACAAAAGGGTTTTAAATTTCTATAGGTTGTCTACAAGTCTCTTCAAACCGATTTTAAAAACTCATAACATGCTGGTCGCAAATTGGCCACAAAGTTGGGATTTCGGGACAGTTTCTAACGTCCAATAAATCAAGTTTTTCGCGATTTTGGAACTCATTTTTTGTCGCACATGATGCGAATCGGCACGAACTATTTGAAGGGAATTATAGGTGTATATGTTGTGAACATACCAGAAGAAACGGATCGTGAAACGATCGAGCGAGGAAAGAGAAATTTGCTCGCGAAGTTTGGTCGATGACTGTTGCCGCTGCTGTTTTGGCGCCCGCGCCCGCTCTTCTCCGGCGATGTATGGGTGTCAGAGGTGTCGGGGTCGACTTCGGGGTGAGCGTTGGGTTGGGGGTGACGACTAGGGTTTGGTTTTTCTAAAAATTTCTTCCTCTCTCTCTCTCTCGATAAGTATATATATATATATACTCGGTTTTCTTCCGAAACTAAGGGGGTTCGGTTCGGGTTTGCTACTGTTGTTTTTGATTGTGTGTGTGTGCGCGCGTTTGTGTTGTTTGCTTGAAAAAAAATTCAATTTTGACTTTATCAACCTATTTTGACTTTTTGGTTTTATATATATATAAATCATATATATATATTTTTTGTATTTATTATATATATATATATATATATATATATAGTATATATATATATATAATTTTTTTTATATATATATAGTATATATATATATATATATATATATATATATATATATATATATATATATATATATATATATATATATATATATATATATATATATATATATATATATATATACGTATATATTCATTTATATAAAAATAAACCCATTAATATTCTCCCCTTTATACAAATATATATATATATATATAAAAAAATATATATATATATATATATATATATATATATATATATATATATATTTTATATATATATATATATATATATATATATATATATATATATATATATATATATATATATATTTTATATATATATATATATATATATATATATATATATATATATATATATATATATATATATAATTAAAATTAGAATTTATTTATAAACAAAAACTAAATATTTTATTTTATATATTTATTAAATATATTAAAGCTTTTATAAATAAAAACTCTATTGAACATGTATATTTCTATATCAATAAAATACCGATTTAACAAATAATATAAAACACTAACAATAATATTAAAATAATATTAAAATAATAAAATATTATAAATGACTATATTAGTCCTATTCAGGAAAGTGGGGGTGACAAATCTATCCTCCTAAAAAAATTTCGTCCTCGAAATTAGAGTAAACTAGCACAATAACAGTAGCAAGAACAAAGAAAAAAATACCTCAAGGCTCGAAGAGATAAGGGTAACGCTCCCGTATCTCGTCCTCCCTCTCCTAGGTAGACTCTCCTTGAGAGTGATGCCTCCATGCGACACGAACCAAAGGAATAACTTGGTTCCGGAGCACCTTCCCACGACGATCCAGAATCTCCACAGGCTGCTCTGGATAGCGGCGAGTAGGCCCCACCTCTAACTCGGAGTGATCCAATACGTGACTAGGGTTTGTCACGTACCGCCTCAACTGCGACACATGGAACACGTTATGGACTCCCTCGTGCGTAGGTGGCAAGTCTAGTCGATAGGCCACTGCACCGACCCTTCCAAGAATAGTGAAAGGTCCGATGAAGCGCGGACTAAGCTTTTCGCCTCGGCCAAAACGAATCGTGCCCCGTGTCGGAGAAATCCTCAGGAACACCATATCGCCAACCTAGACACAAGACAAGACTCAATACAAGACCCTAAAGCAAACAATCACAAACAAGCACAAACAGAAAAATTGATACTAACCTCGAACTCTAACGGTCTCCGGTGGCTATCGGCCCAATGCCGCTGTCTATCCTGAGCCATCCGAAGTCTATCCCTGATCAACTTAACCTTCTCTGCTGTATCCACCACCATCTCCGGGCCAAGCAAAACTCTCTCACCGACATCGTCCCATGACAAAGGAGTGCGACATCTCCATCCGTATAGAGCCTCAAATGGTGACATCTCTATACTGGCCTGATAGCAATTATTGTAAGAAAACTCTACCAGGTGAAGATGGTCCTCCCAAGATCTCCTGAAGTCTAACACACAAGTACGAAGCATATCCTCGAGTGTCTGGATGGTCCTCTCTGACTGTCCATCCGTCTGGGGGTGATACGCGGTACTGAACTTGAGCTGGGTGCCCAAGCTAGTATGCAAACTCCTCCAGAAGTGGAAAGTGAAACGGCTATCCCGATCCAAGACTATGCTCACCGGAACTCCATGCAATCTGACTATCTGCCGCACATACATCTCTGCTAGCTTCTCCGTAGACAGTCCTACATTGAAAGACAAAAAGTGGGCAAATTTGGTCAATCTATCAATGATAACCCAAATCGCGTCTTTCCCTCCTGGAGATCGCGGAAGTCTAGATACAAAGTCCATTGTGATGTGCTCCTACTTCCACTCTGGAATGGGTAGTAGCTGAAGCAGACCACCTGGCCTCTGTCTCTCGGCTTTTACCTGCTGGCACCCCAAGCATCGAGATACAAACTGAGCTACCTCTCGCTTCATGCCATACCACCATACGTGCTCCTCCAGGTCTCTGTACATCTTATTGGCTCCAGGATGCATAGAGTACTGAGAACGATGCGCTTCTTGTAGAATCTTCTCCCGAAGCTCTCCATTCGAAATGCACAATTTAGTACCGTACCTCAACGACCCATCTTCGACTATAGAGAAATCGTCTAGCAATCATGCCTGCACCTGCTCCCTGATGCTCCTCAGGTCCACGTCATCAAACTATGCTGATCTAACTCTGTCCATCAACGCAGACTGAATCTGTAAACCCCACATCTCAACCTCCATCCCCGGAATGATCACCTCGATACCCAAACTATCCAGATCGGCCAATAGATGACGATCTGCCATCAAATACATAGCGACTGGATACCTGCTCCAGGCATCTGCAACTACGTTGGCTGGATGGTACTGCAACTAGATATCGAAGTCCTTCATCAGTTCAAGCCACCTCCTCTGCCTTATGTTCAATTCCTTCTGGGTGAACACATACTTCAAGCTCTTGTGATCCGTGAAGATCTTAACTTACTGGCACACTCTATCCAGGATACTATACTACACTTATGGGATACTACCTTCTATTGTCTTCCTCAAATGAATGCGGGTAAATAAGTAACATACGGGGCTCAGTTGAATGGGACACAAGTGTCATGGGCGTAGGGTATCTTGTCTAGATCATGCATATGAAATTGGTTTTGAGAAAATAACTAGTCTTGTGCTTCTAAATTAAAAGTCATGGCAATGTGCATATGATAATCATAAATAAAAGTGGGAATGGTCAATGGCCTAAATTGATCCGAAAGTTGTGCGATACAAGGATAGTACAAAAGAACGAGTTTGAGTGGGACATGATATATCAAAATGAAGATAATCTTGGCTACTACAAACTCATGAAGGAAGTTTCCAGAGATTGACATATCTGACGCTCCAGAAATCAAAGTCACGAAAGAACATTCGTCTATCTAGGATACTCTCTCTAGGGTGTCTACCCAAGTCTTGACGCTGTCTACACAATGCACTAACTTATCTATATAATACTTGGATGGTACTCCTATACTAGGTTACTCATGTCCTTCATCTAACTAGTCACTTAAAATATTGGTGCCTAAACCTATATAATACTTGAAATACTCTGGCTATTGCTACTAGGGTACTCCTCTCTTATTCTGGCACCTGGGGCAACTCCTACCTTAACACTTATTAATCACCCTAGGGTTTCTCATCCATATTCAATTATCAACAATCATATACAATACTTCCTAACCATACTCTAAACTAATAACACTAATACTTAAGGACACAGACCAATTGCAAGTCACCAAACCATCACACTACGAAGAACCTATAATGAAATGAGACACCTGGAATAAAAAATCGAAGGTATCCTTACTCCTAAGCTAATTGGGGATGGAACAGAATCTATAATAACAAAAATAAAATAATAGAGATGACATGTTAGGACCCTTCTCAAGATACAATCTGATAATCATACGCGTCTGTCCTTAATCATGATACTCAGAATTTTCGCCACGCCAGTAAGCAAGGCTGCGATAATCGGTAGATTCCATAACTAGGTATGCACCTCTAGAATCATATCGTCTGGAATCCATGCCACGCCGACTAGTATAGCTGCGAGAAATCTCAAATCTCATGACCAAGTTATGTACATCAGAAGTCAGGTCTCTACGTTTCTGCCACGCCGGCTAATATAGCTGTGATAAACTCTATGTTCCATAACCAAGTAGACGTTTACCTTTCCTATTATTCCCGTCAAGATATGTTATCAGAAGATACCGTAATTCAGGCTATAGAATTCATCTCTATATGAAAAATCAAAATCAGCGATGATCCATCAATATCAATTCAATAACAAGGAGCAAGGGTGAACAAAAACAAGAGGAAATAATTTCAAATTGATGTTGAAAACAAGATTCCCAAGGGTCATCACAGGAATCTCTCAAAAGTCCTAAGCAAAGAGATCAATATGGCACATGATAAGATATCATCAAGGAAGGACAATTTATTTCGAAATGCAAGAAGAGTTTGTCATAGAAATCAAAAGATTGGAGTTTTTCTAATATATGATTGAGTAACTCCTATCATAACCTAAAACCTATATCCTAACAGCAGGCTCGTAATTAGCACTCTAAGTCGAGCACCATTACGAAATCGTACTAGTTGCGACTCTGACCTACATGGGCCACCATAAATATGTGTCATGACCCGTACCCTATTTAGGAGCATGAGCACGTGGGTACGTCCAGCCTACGCCGCAGTATCGACGGTAGAACACTGTAAAGGTTATCTAGAATATATAGAATCTAAGACACAATAATATAACCTGTCATCTCCGCACGGAGGAATATAATCACCACTCAATCACATAAATCTAAGAAAGATAAGCATGATGATAAATATAAGGATAAAGATGAAGTAAATAGTCTAAAATAGTGCTGAGCCACAATCACAAGTTTAGAATTTAAAGACATTACAAGATCCTAAATAAATACTAAAAGTCTCAAAGTATCAAACTAGAAAGTAATCAAGGCAAAATCTAGGTAAACTAGGTCACTACTGGCGGTGCGTCCTCTACGAGCACCGGGTCCACTGGCTGGTCCTGGTCGTAGGCTCCATCTATGCCAAACCCGTAGTAGGTCGGGCAATCTGCATCTAAATCCTCTAAAAAACAATGGAGGTTAGCCTGTCAGGATATGAGCAAGTACAAACACCAAGAGCAATTCCATGTGAATTGACAAATACTATAAGAGATAATTATAATAAAATACAAGATGAAATGTCAAGACTGAAAGTAAAACAGTACAAGAGAACTGGATATCATGTCGTGTGTGAGATATAAGATAAAACTGGAATATAAACAATAGAAAGTAATCTGAGGTATGATGTAAACATAAAAAAATAAAGTGTTATGAGATATTAGAGTATTATATGATCGACTTTGGTCAAGATCAGGCTGTTCCATTTGACCAGCTATGCACAGGTAGTATAATAGTATAGGAATCAGGCCGGCCAAAATGGAAAGCTATGCACAAGTAGTATAAGGTTGGGCTATACCCTACGTGTGGTGAGGGAGGAGCTATGCACAAGTAATAAACAAGTAGGGGTAATGATCGCATAACCTCTAATAACTCTCCATTCCCGAGTAGTATAATGAATCCAGACATGACAGGTCATGACACGGGATTCGAAGAGCAGGGGGCCAGTCCACTCCCAAATCGTTGTCTATACAAGTACAGAAAACAATATTGAACAATGTACTTATATACCAGGTAAACCATGAATGACATCTCATGACGAGATTCACGTATACTAGTTCATGTATCCTCGTGTCGAAAATCAAGTATAACACTAAAACAGAATCAGATATAGTAGATATCAAAGCAATGAAACTATCAGAGAATGTACTTGCCTGAGATCCTGAGCTGAAAAAATCGAACTACAAACCACTCAAAGAGCCACGAACGGTCAACTCGCACAACTGTCTCCTGATGCTAAAACAGACATTACCAACTTTCTCAGAATGGTCAAATTAGCTAGAAACACCTATCCATAAGTCTAATTCTGGACACAGAAACAAAACGGTAATTTCGGGTTAAAATGGTGTACGCCGTTGGACCCACTTTGCACCAAAAATGTGCCAGAACCTACAGTCTCTAAAGTCATCAAACTACATGTCTACAAGTTCGATTTGACGAGATGAACCCAATCGTGTGTCCAAAGTTGGATTCTGGTGGGCCGTGCATAAATTCTTCCGTTGGATCGGGTCGCGGGCCCGTTAAAATAGCGTTCCGATCGACCTTCTCAGAATTGGACCAAACTTGGCATACAGGACCAGAAAAATGATACGGTCCTGTTAGCATAAGTTTCGTCTCGATATGACGAGCGTGCACAAAGTAATTGACAAATATGCAAAAGGTCGATACGATAAATTTTGACGGATACGTATCAAATTCGTCGCGCACACGCGACCAATTTGAATTCCGTCAAAGCCCACACGTCCACAAAGTCGATACGCACCTTTCGATACTTTCGGTTCGCGACCACATCGCCCTGATTGACGGGACGGATGGCGTATCAGGACATTTTTTTTTAAAAATTTGTTTTGAAAATCAGTTTTTTCCTCCAGCTTCACAAACCAATAACTTTCCGTACAATGCATGAAATTTAATTCTACAAAAAGGATTTTAAAGCCCTATAGGTTGTCTACAAGTCTCTTTAAACTGATTTTGAAAACTCGCAACACGCTGGTCACAAATTGGCCACAAAGTTGGGGTTTGGGACAGTTTCTAACATCCAATAAATCAAGTTTTTTCGATTTTGGAGCTCATTTTTCGTCGCACATGATGCGAATCGGCACGAACTATTTGAAGGGAATTATAGGTGTATATGTTTTGAACATACCAGAAGAAATGGTTCGTGAAACGATCGAGCGAGAAAAGAGAAATTCACTCAAGAAGTTGGGTCGACGACTGTTGCCGCTGCTGTCTTGGCGCGCGCGCCTGCTCTTCTCCGGCGATGTACGGCCGGCCTCCGGCGTGTCAGAGGCGTCGGGGTCAACTTCGGGGTGAGCGTTAGGTTGGGGGTGACGGCTAGGGTTTAGTTTTTCTAAAAATTTCTTCCTCTCTCGCTCTCTCTCTCTCTCTCGATAAGTATATATATATATATATATATATATATATATATATATATATATATATATATATATATATATATATATATATATATATATATATATATATATATACTCGATTTTCTTCCGAAACTAAGGGGGGTTTTGGTTCGGTTTTGCTGTTGTTATTTTTGATTGCGTGTGTGTGTGCGCGCGTTTGTGTTGTTTGCTTGAAGAAAAATTCAATTTTGACTTTATCAACCTATTTTGACTTTTTGGTTTTATATATATATATATAAATCATATATATATGTTTTTTTTATATCAATAAAATACCTATTTAACTAATAATATAAAAACACTAACAATAATATTAAAATAATATTAAAATATTAAAATAATAAAATATTATAAATGACTATATTAGTCCTTTTCAGGAAAGTACGGGTGACACTACCTACATGAGGAAGAACAAAAAGAAAGGCGCATAAGCATACTCATGCACCTAATGCCAATTCTGCCACCATTCTTCACAAAGATTTTTGTCCTAAGTTTGGGGAAAGAGGTGTACAACATCCAAGTTTTGGCAAAAAAAACACTATATGATGGCAAAGACTTGAGTGTTGAAGCTTCTTTCCGAACTTCTGTTGACAAAAAGAAGAGTCCCACTCACCAAGAAGATTCTATGTGCATGGTACCTAGAGAAGGCTGTCTTCAACAGACTTTCTTTCTCTTCTGCTACTATGCGTATTGGGGAAGTTCAAGACTGTGCGTTGACTATCCAAAAGTTTAAGGCACATAAAAAAAATTGTAACACTCCAGTCCCAAAATACGTAGGACTAGAAATATGAGACATACCAGCAATATTTCACTAATGGTCCAAAACTACCTATCAAGCCCATTTGCTAATGCCTAAGATGTAAATCATAAGAACAGCCCAGAATAACAACACAAGTTACAGGTGCACAGCTAATGTCATCCACACAGAATAATAGTCCAAGAAGTAATCAAGTCCAATGTGATAAATATAGCAAATATCCAGCAGTAAATGAAATATAACTGTGCGGGAAAAAGATATCCCAAAACCACAAAAAAGAGTAATGAGATAAAAAGTCAACTACAAGTCTGCTGAACTGAAATAAAGTAAAGTAGCAAGTCTAAATAAAGAGACAACATGGATCAAGAGAAATCCTCTGGAACTAATTCGTCCTCCTGCGAAGGTACGTCTCCAGTCCCGACTCCAGAACCATAAACCTCATAGTAGCCCTCCTCTTTGTCTAAGCCTGGGTAATAACCAGGTCCTCTGGGGACATAGCAAATACATAATATACATGCCACTAATAACAGTAAATAACATGCAGTAGAAGGATAATAAAATAAAGACAGTGAATGCACAGGTGATGACACAGGAGTATGAGTAATGCTACTAATGGTGGATACAAGGTAATGTCGAGTAAAATTTCAGCGTGACGCGAGCTACCGATCCTATAGAAAGCAACACGGTGCGTGCTAACTATCTATATAAAGTCTCTATTACAGCACTGTGCGTACTAACAATCGAGATTAGTCAATAGCCAGGTACTAATAACATCGACAAGGATCTAGGGAGCATGTCTGATGTATAGTCTCTATAGCAGCACGGTGCATACTAACGATCGAGAATGAGGAACATATCATGATATGTAATAAGGCACTGACACGAATAACTATAAAAGTACATGTAAGAAAATAAAAGGTAGGTGATATGGTAAAATATGGATATAAAATATGACAAAGCAAAAAGTACATAACATAAATGAGACATATACAAACAAAAATAAAGAAAAGTAAGCATGTAAAATAGATTGTATATAGGGCAAGGTATACTTTCCTAGTGTATAATCAACCACGTCCAAATAAACAACTTGTTAGGTCAAAGGGCCACTAAAGTTGAACTCCTGCAAATGTCCCCAGATGCTGAAACAGACATCACCAACATTTTTGACATAATAAAAATATCTAAGTTTGACTACCCATAAGTCAAATTCTGGACACATGGGCAAAACGATAATTTTGGATCAAAACAGTGTCCGAGTGGACCTACTTTGTGCCAAAAAATAAGCCAAAACCTATGGTCACTAAAGTCGAACAATTATATACCAACGAGTCTAGTTTTTCGAAACAAACCCATTGATATGTCCAAATTTGGATTTCGATGAACCGTGCACAAAATCGCTTGTTGAATCGGATCGTAGGTCCGTAAGAACGGCGACCCGGTCAACTGTCTCATATTCGGACCAAACTTGGCTCACAGGACCATAAAACGGTATGAGTCCAGTGGTGTAAGTTTCTTCGTGATGTGACGCACATGCACAAAGTAATTAGGATTTTTGCAAATGGGCCAATATGGTGTGCCTCGACCGATACACCACGAATTTGTCGCACACACGCAACCAATTCGAGTTCCATCAAAGTCCACACGTCCGCAACATCCATACGCACATTTTGATGCCTTCGGATTGTGACGAAGTCGCCTGATTTGTCGGGACGGACCCCGTATCGAAATTTTTTTTAAATTTTCAAAACTGTTTTTATGGTTTTTCTTGATTTTCAATCCAGATTTACATGCAAATCATAGAAGAACAAAATAAAGTAATTGAAGGGTTTTGAAGCCGTTATATTTGTCTAATAAATCTATTTAAATAGATTTCGATAATTTCTAATGGATTGCCAATATTTGGCCTTCCAAACAAGGTACATGAACAGTTTTTCGAATGTCAAGAACAATTTTTTTTGAGTTTGGATTGATTTTTAACTCGATTCAAATCCGATTTAATTCGAACTTATTTTATGGAATTGAAGATATATAGGTTATGTTTCCATTGAACCAATTGGTTCATGAATTGGTGACAAGATGTGGAAGAATTATACCTGAGAAGTTGGGTCGACGGCTGTGTTGCTACCTCTGATGTCGCACGTTCTGAGGCGGCCGTACGGTAGCAAGCGGCGGCAGGGAACGGTCGAGGGTGGTCGTGAGGGGGGTGGCTTTCTTAGGGAATTAGGATTTTGTTCTCCATTCCCTTCTCTCTTTCGACATATATGGGGACGGGGAGAAACTTGTTCGGTTTGTGGGCTCGGGATGAAATAGGTACTATTCTCGCAAGGGAACAGTACTAATTTAAATATTTTTATACTATATATATATCTCTCTCTCTATGTATTTTTTTTTCTCTCTCTCTCTCTATATATATATTTTTTTAACCAACCAACCTTGTCACATATTTATATAAAAGGCGCAAAATGTCGTAGCCTTTACAAGTATGCTTAAGAAGAGAAAAGAAAAGGAGCGGGGAAACAAGGTCCCGCTCGGAGGCTTAATCCCTCAAACAAAACTCAGCAAACACGATTGTTCAGGGAGTTCCAGAAGTCCTCCTTGACGTGCTTGCAATGTCTGCTAACCTTGCGAATCTGTTTGTAGATCTCAAGAATGAGATGAGCAGAATTGAACTGGTGTCCTTCATATCTGTATTTGTTGCGGTTCTTCCAAATGACCCACGTGATGGCTGCTGCGACGATCTGGTGGCCATGTGTAACCACCACTTTCCTGGAACATGGGTATTTTTGACTTTTTTCCTAATTGTTGTTATTATTGTGATTCCATATTATATCTTGAGGGATAAATTAGTTTTCAAAACTAAACTTTATATTTTGGTTAATTATTTAAATAATTAATATGGTGCATGTGTTGTATTTTAAATATAGAAAATGGTTAGCCTTTAGATTAGAATAGTGGTTAGTGATCCTAGAGGACCTAAACTAACTTGTCATGACCATCCAACTAGATGAATATGACTAGCCTAAATGAACTTTAGTTAGTCTCCAGCTAGATTAGAAGAATTAGTTAGAAGGTTTGACTAAACACCTAATTAGGAAGGAAGGTTTATTTCCTAATCTTTTCATCATCTTCCTCCCTCTTTCATCCCAAACCCTAACCCTAATTAGGAGCTCCTTCTCCAAATGCTCCTACCACCAAATTGTCTCCAAATTCCCTCAAATTAGTCTTATTCTCTTTTCTTTGGAGAGGAGAAGGCTCTATTGGCAAGCTTGAAGGGATTTGAGCACTTGGAGCTTGAATGAGTTTGAATCTTAAATTTATTTTCATCGAAAATCTATCTCACAATTGGTATGAACATTCTAACCAATTAATTTCCATCAAATTAGTGTAGAGGCATCCATTAGGGACCCCCATGCATTAGATTTACCATGGAGAGGAGTTTTGACTCATCCTCCCCTCATTTGGAGACTTTCTCCTTTGTGTTTTAACCCATTTTAGGGGAAATCTGAGAATGAGATTTCTAAGGTTTGTGAAATAAGTTTGTTAGGCTCTATTGGTGATATAGAACATCAGGGTGAGCTTTGAGTCAAGTTTGATTCCATTTGGAGTGCGTATCATGGACGTATCCGATACGCATGCCAAGTGTTTGACAAAATGACTCCTAGAGCATTCAATGATCTAATTTCAGTTTTGAGCCTTGATTTAGGCTTGCATTGTCTTAAGTTATCATTAGTGGAGTTATCTAGGGATTTAGATTAATTTTGATGCATTTTTTTGTGATAAGGGATGTGGGCATAATTCATGATATGTGTGGACTATGTGTATGTTTATGTAGACTGCTTTTACAGTGTGCTAGTGTCACAATATTTCATTTTCCATATCACTTGATATCAACCCTATGTTATTGATCACATGTGTGTTTAGTTACCACTGTTATCTACATTCACAATCTATTTGGTTACAGACATTCAGTCCCCATTCTCTGTATGGTTCTGTCCCAACTTAAACTATGTTCAGTTGCCTAATGTTCAAGTATTGCAATGACATCAGTCCAATGCTTATTTAGATTACTTAGTCCCAATATTACTTCCCTTTAACAGTCCACTGATACTATTAGAGTATCAGTCTCCACTTCACCTTAAGGATTCAGTCCTTACTTAGGATTTTGGTTCAGTTAATCCTTAGTACCTTTCCTCTTTAGCCCATATTATGTTTCAGACCTCTTTGGGACTTGTGGGTCAATAATGGGATTAGGAGTGAGGCTCGAGTATGAGAATTTTGGTATCATTTCTAGCTACACTAAGTTCAGTCTTTACATTCTAAAGATCAGGTATTAGGATGTGGTTCAAGTCTCAGTTATCTTCATGACCAATATCTTCAAATGTTCTGTCCTGATTCATTTATTTGTCCCCATCATGTTAATGTTTAGTTACCTCAAAACCATTTCTTGTTCAGTCCAGTCGAACAAATGTTTTATCCTACTTTATTTGTAAGGTCCACCTCTCTTTGTATTAGTGTCAGTCCTCGTTATTATGTGTTCTTCATTCTTGAGGTGCAGTCACTTGTTTCATGAATCTTCCTGCACCTCTAATAATCAGTAAGTAGATGTTGTCCTTGGATGAATGTATCATTCTAGCTACCCTTAGTTCAGTAAATGCCTAAACATTAGTTCAGTCACCCCCACTTGATGGTTGTCTATTTTACATCTTAATGTCAGTTCATATCCTCCCTTAAGTATCTGTCTTCATACCACAATGTTCAGTCCATTTACATCATGTCCTGTCTCCCCCATTGCTCAGTTGCTTGAGTATCAGCCTGACCTTGCATTATATCCATATTAGAGCATTCAATTTGATCAGTCCCTTGGCCTATTTAGTATCAGTCCCTCCTAATAATATGTTTGTTCAGTCCATATCCCCTACATTGCTCAGTCCCAAAATATATTATTGTTCAGGTTAGGTTCAGTCCTCTTGGGACTTGTATTAGTTTGTTCATATCCAAATGTCTGTCCATTTGAGTTTTGGATATTATCCAGTCCTCTAATTGAATCTTTATCAGTTAAAGAGGATGCGGGAGTACCTTGGCATGACTGTTCAGTCCAGTTATGATATCAGTCCACATTATTCCCATGTATCAGTTCATTTATATCTATGTATCAGTTAATAGCCTTTATTCAGTCCCATTAAGTCCAGTCCTCTACCTGCAAGTGCTTCAGTACTTTAGCCTACCTTTCATTCCAATTATGTTCAGTTAGTCCCTAATGTGCAGTCCCCATCTTTTTATATGTCCAGTTACCTCTATGATTCAGTCCACTGTCATGAGTTTCAGTCCATATATATGGGTTTGTGTGAGGGGTGGATCATGTCCTGCATATATATGATTGTATATATAGGATGATTATATGTGTTCAGTTGGAGAATAAAGAGATGAGAGGATATATATTAGCCATATGCATGTATTAGTTAACTTTAGTGACAGTCCATTTCAGTTAGAGTTCAATCCCATTTTATTTTCCTTTCAATAGTTGTTCAATCCCCATTGTTTGTATCAGTCCACATTTCCATAATGGTTAAGTTCAGTCTTGGATATAAATGGGTATGTATCAGCCTTTGAACTTCATTAGTTCAGTCCCCTGTATCTAATTTGGTTTAGTTATCATATGATCAGTCCCCAACCTATCTATAGTATCAGTCCCAGTATCTCCATGTCAGTACCTTTGTTTTAGTTTAGTTTTTGCATCAGTTTAGGAATGCCATTCATCAGTTTTGATGATTCAGTCCATGTTCATATCTGGGACTCCAGATTCCTATATGGTTCCAGATTTTAAGTTTAGTTCATGTCCTATACCATCTGGTACTTACCAGTCCCCAAATTGCAGTATCAGTCCTAATTGTTCAAGGTTTAGTCCTTGATAATATTGTATCATCCATACTCGATTCTCAGTTCATGGGTATTGCATGTTCAGTCCTAATTCACTAAGGTACAGTCCATTAGTTTCCAACGGTTCAGTCCAAGTATACTCTACTGTCTGTCCTACATATTCTTTGATTCAGTCCTCGTATTCTCTTAGTGATTCTACCCTTCATTATTCAGTCCTTTTGGACTATGATCCAGGCCAATACTTTCAGTTGTGTGTATTCCCACATACATGTTATGTATCAGTTCTATGACTGATACATGTGGTCAGTGTATTAATGGGTAGGGGTTTACCTCTTGAGTCCCTAATCACCTCTGTATCAGTGTAGTTGGTATCATATTGGCTTATAGCTCAGTGTATCAGCTGTAAAGAGAAGATAGAGAGACTTTGTATGCAAAGGTATCAGATGAGTAAACTATTAGGATGATGTTAAGTCATGACATGAGGGACAAAATAGGACCATTCATGGCAGCAGAGAGGTTTGAGCCCTGCACTAGGCAGGAACATAGCAGCAGGGGCTGCCTTGTTCAGGCAGCAGTAGGAGCAGGGCACACAGGGCAGCAGGTATTTATCTGTGAGTGCCTTCACATACTTGCTAATTAAATGTGTGTATATACATGTGAGAGAGAGGAGAAATGTGATGGTGTGTGATACAGGTATGTGAGTAAATTAGAGAGTTTAGGTGAGAGTTGTGTGTATGTGGGGTTAACAAGTACATGAGTCAATGTTAGGGGTGTTAACAGTTAGAGGGTTAGATAGATGGATAGATTAATGGTTAGATAGGTAAGAATGAGTAGTGGAAGCCTAGTATCCTGGGTAAGATGGGATAAGGCTAACACATAGGATATTGGGATTATAGGCTAAGGTATAGTATTTAGAGCCTAAATGCATATACATATATAGTATTAAGTGTTATATTAGAGTTATTAGTTATTTGGCTTTAGTCCCACATTGCTTAGAGTAATAGGAGAGGACGCTAGCCTCTCATATATATATGTAGTCTCTTTTCAATAAAGTGATCATCTATTTTATTCCATTCTACATGGTATCAGAGCCATAGAAGGAAGAAAAAAAAAATTCACAACAAAAATTCCCCCCTTCGCCGACCCCCCTGCTGCCTCCCCTTCGCCGACCCCCCTTGTTGTCCAGCGCCCCCCCCTCCTTCGCCGACTCCCCTCTTTTTGCCGACCCCCCTGCTCTTCGCCGACCCCCCACCCCCTGCTGCCCCCCCTTCGCCGACCCCCCAGTGTTAAGTACTTTGTCACGTTTGTCGATGATTACTAACGTGTCACTTTTATTTATTTAATGAAAAGTCGTGCTGAATTATTTACCATCTGGTGCAACTTTCATGCCGAGATAACTACACAATTTGGTCTTCCAATCAAAACCTTTCGGAGTGACAATGGTCGTGAGTATTTATATCGTGATCTTGATAAACATCTGGCCAGCAACGGCATCATCCACCAAACCTCTTGTGCGTACACACCATAACAAAATGGTGTAGCTGAACGCAAGAATCGTCATTTATTGGAAACAACACGTGCTCTTATGTTTCAAGCACGTACTCCCAAGAGATTTTGGTCGGATACGGTCTTATTAATCGTATGCCGTTGTCAGTTCTCAATGGTAGCACTCCCTTCTCTAGGCTCTTTCCTGGAGGAGAGCCGTTTCCTCTGCCTCTCCGCATCTCTGGTTGCTTATGCTATGTTCGGGATACCCGACCAACCCTTTCTAAATTGGATCCTAAGGCTATACAATATATTTTTTTTGGTATCCTAAAGATCAGAAAGGGTATCGATGTTTCTCTCCTATCTTAAAGCGATATTTTTTCATAAACAAAATTTCCTCCGTTCCCCCAATCAACTGGTCCGGCTCCCCTGATCTATCCCGAAGAAGATTTTTTGTTGTTTTCTCCTCAAACATAAAAACCCCCCGTACGGGTGCCCTCCCTTACCGAGCCAGTCTCCCAGGATGATGGTCTACATACACTGATTCAGCCATTAACGACGTCAACCACAGAATCTTCCTCCTCTGGTTCCACCAGCAGCTCCGGCTCCAGTGAGCTGCCTCCATCTGTCCCTCCAGCAGCTCCACTAATTCCGCCATCAGCTCCGACGATTCTGTCTCCAGAATGTCCTCATCGTGCATGTCGAGATCATCCCTTGTATATTAACAACTACAAAGGACTTACCAGTCACACTCAGTCTCTGGTAGCTACTATTGATGGGATTCAGATTCCCAAGACCGCTGAGGAGGGTCTCCGACATCCTGGTTGGCGTGCTGCTATGCATGAGGAGATGAAGGCTCTCCTGGAGAATTATACCTGGGACTTAGTCGATCTACCTCATGGTAAACAGGCAGTCGGCTACAAATGGGTGTTCACGATTAAGGTAAAATCGGATGGCACTCTTGACTGATTGAAAGCTCGTCTGGTGGCCAAAGGTTACTCTCAAACCTATGGTGAGGATTACTTCGAGACTTTTTCTCCTGTGGCCAAAATGACGTCTGTTCGTGTCCTCATGGCCTTGGCCATTCGCTATGACTGGCCTTTACTTCAACTCGATATGAAGAATACTTTCCTCCACGGGGATCTTGATGAAGAAGTATATGTGATGTAACCTACCGGGTTCGTTACAAGGGAGGGTAAGGTGTGTCGTCTAAGGAAAGCCCTCTATGGCCTGAAACAATCACCTCGTGCATGGTTTGGTTGATTTACATAGGTGGTTACTCAATTTGGAATGTGTCAGTCGAAGAAGGACCATTCAATCTTCTATCGACACACATCTGCTGGAAGAATACTTCTTGGTGTCTACGTTGATAATATTGTAATCACGGGAGATGACAGCCAGGGTATTGCAAGTCTCAAGAAGTTTCTTGGAGAACAATTTCAAACCAAGGATATGGGATCCTTGAACAATTTCTTGGGCATTGATGCAAGCAAAGGAAGCAAACTCACCTATGGATCCAGGGGCAAAATTACTTCCAGACGAAGGGGTCCTGATGACCAATCAAGATCAGTATCGTCGAGTAGTTGGAAAACTCAACTACTTGGCAGTCATGACGTGTCCGGATATTTCTTTTGCAGAAAGCGTCGCAAGTAGATTCATGGCTTCTCCAAGAGTTCCACACTGGCAGGCAGTTCTCAGAATTTTGTGTTATCTAGAAAAGAATCCAGGAAAAGGAATTCGAATGGAGAATAATGGACACACTCGCATTGAGTGTTTTATTGATGCTGACTGGGGGGCAAGTTTGACAGATAGATGGTCTACATCTGGCTACTCAGTATTTGTTTGCGAAAATCTAGTATCATGGAAAAGCAAGAAACAAAGTATGATAGCACGCTCAAGCTCGGAAGCAGAATATCGAGCTATTGCTCATGGCACGTCAGAGATATTATATATGAAGCATCTCCTACAAGAACTGGAAGAAGATGCAGGATCTCAAGTGGCAGACCTATGGTGTGATAACCAATCTGTTATTCACATTGCCACCAATCCACTATTTTATGAACGGATGAAGCATATTGAAATTGACATTCATTTTGCTCGTAATGAATATACAAAAGGAGTGATAAAATTTCAATATGTGCGGACCAGCGACCAGATAGCTGATATCTTCACAAAGCCTCTTCTGGGTTCCCGGGTTCAATTTTTATGTAACAAGCTGGGCATGATTGACATCTATGCTCCAGCTTAAGGGAGGGTGTTAAGTGTTATATTAGAGTTATTAGTTATTGGGCTTTAGTCCCACATTGCTTAGAGTAATAGGAGAGGAGGCTAGCCTCTCCTATATATATATGTAGTCTCTCTTCAATAAAGTGATCATCTATTTTATTCCATTCTACATATAGGAATGTATATATATGAATAAGTGGGTATGTAAAAGTTAATGTATGAGATAGCATACATAGATACTTGGGTGGTTTGGCTAGTATTGACCAAGTTGTCTAGCATTGAACTAAATTGACTTCCATGACCTAGAATAGGCCTAGAAGCATATAATTAGTGCATCTAACTATACTGTTTACTCTAGAACACCAAATAACTCTGTATATCTCATATATAGGTTTGTGTGACACCACTTTGGACATCGATCCTCATTCATTGCTCAGGACGACAGGTAAGTACATTTTCTGATAGTTTCTATTATTTGATTACTACTATAATTCAAGTATTTAGAAATGTTACTTATGATTCTTGGCACGATGGTACACGGATTGGTATTGTTATTGGATCTTCAATCATGGGTTGTTACCTTAAATCATCGCAATGGTATCGGATATTGTCCTCGTTGGTATTGGATAACATTGGATAATATTGGATAACACTGGAATACATTGGCTAGTAACGTGTCATGGTTGGATCCATCGTATCAGTCAGGGCGGAAGAAATACTAGTTAGGTATGTGATCAAGAACTATCAGCAAGTAGTGTAAATCATTGACTACTAGCTGATCATATACTTCACGTATGGTTGAGCTAGCTTTTCTTAGTGTAAATCATTGAATAGCCTGAGCCAATCACATATCTAATTGGTATTCCAAAACATATTGTCTATTATAGTTTCATACTTAGTTCACCAGCTACATTGCTCTATCTTTGATATGGTAATTCCTCTTCCATTACTTGCTCGTACAGATTATATTTTTATATTATATTGCCTGTCTCTTTCCATTATATTATTGCCTCAGACATATTTTTCTTATCGTATATAGCATTTTTTTTATCACTGCTTTATAGTCTTTGTCCTTTATTTGGAACTGCTAGAGGAGATGTACTCGTTCCATCCTAACTGGATATATTTTTCAGATGTTTGCTCAGACGATCTGTGTCCCACTTACTGATCCGAAGATGGGATAGCTACCATGGGTCTGAATTCTCATGAGTGATTACCGAAAGACCTAGTTCTAGTTTTGGCTTGCGTTAGATTCATTGTTAGAACTCTTGGCATGTAAATGTAATAAAGATTTTGTTATTTAAATTTGAGACTTGGATTTTGATTTGTATTAGAAGTTGTTATTGTTGAGACTTTGTAGTATTTAGACTTCTTTGATATCTTATCGTGCTTTGGATTGTGATTGAGTATTCAATGTTATCTTTATACTTGTCATTCGTTCAGAGTTGAGATCTATGACAGGTACATTATATCTTTATGTGAGATTATTAGTTAGTGACCTAGACAGCATTCTACCGTCGATGATGCAGCATAGGCTGGACGTACCCACGTTCTCTTGCCCTCTAAATAGGGTGCGGGTCGTGACACCGTGAGAGGCTTTACCCCAGGTGGCTAGAAGATCGTTGGAGCCCCCAACTGCCGGGTCCGGGAAGCACGAAGTAGAGAACCTAATCCACACCTCTGAAGCCAGGTCACCCGCCGTGAGAATGTGATCTGCTGTTTTGGGCTGGCGCTCCTTGCAACAATGACAAGATGAGGCTAAGCTGCAGCCTATAGTGGTGACTGCATCGTCGGTAGGGAGTTTCTTACGAAGCGCTCTCCAAAGCAGAAAGGACCACTTCTTAGGGATACATGACTACGAGAAAGGCACTATGATAGCGGCAGGCATATCGTTCCCGCAGGCCACTCGCCGGCCGATGCTAGAGAGAAGGACCCGTTAGCCGTTAGGTGTCATGTTCCGATCCAAAAAATCGCTCGTCCTCGCTTGATTTCATCCGAATCATCATCCTCGCTGGGGCATGATGCCGCACGAGCCTGGAGTTGCGCTCGTGCAAGGCCAGATAACAGGTTCACATAAGATTATCTCAAATTGATAACATAAGCAGCAAAAGAAAACAGCGTATACAATAAGAATCTCTTTTATTAAGCATGAACTGAAGGTTACAAAGGTTTGAATAGCCCAACTGAATATACCAACTGGCTACAACACTCATGATCTCTCTAGCTCACAAAGGATTACGGTGTTTCATCTGTTATGTCTCTTTAATAGCCAACAAGTAGTCTTTGACCGAACATCTCCATGTTGCAAGTCCGAACACCAATGTGGTAGCTCCTCTTGAAATGCTAAGGACTCCATTCCTCGGCACATCCAAGCCAAGCCCCGTCCCGAGCCAAACATATCTGAAACCTGTAAGCAAACTAGTGGAGGATTAGTGCTTTCGTCCTCGCTGCACTGATCAAGACCCACTCGTACCCAACCAACACTAAGTTACATTTAGTAAAACATGCAACTTATTTGGTGATCTTTCTATTTAGCCTTAGGGTCAGTTTCGTGGTAATATTCGAGCAAATCAACTCATTATAAATGTGTCCAATACGGTGTTCCTGCAGCAAATACAGTTAGACATAATATAAACATAAGTATAGTGATCGTGCATATTTCTGTCTCGTTTTGCTTAGCCTGTAATCGTTAGAAATATGTACAACCAACCATACAATTCATGCAGCCAACCAACCAAACTTAGACATATGCATAAGGATGGTAGGCCCTGTGCCTGCACCCAACTCTAATCTCAGCCTACCGGCCCTATCTATATGAAGGTCACGGTGTTTTGCATCGTAATAGACTTGGCATCCTTATGTGTAAGCCTATGATCGCCCCAGTACGGGTTGCTAGCCTAGTATCTGAAGGATCCCAAACTTATTGATATCACAGCTTATTACAATACTGGCCGATCGCAACTCGTCCTAATGATGTGCACCATAAATACCATACGTAATCCCCTCATAGGCCGAACGGTCCCGGTGCCCCAGTTGTAACCGTTCGAGGGAAGCCGCACTCGTGCACGGGCCATTCGAGTCCATTGACCATGCAATATGTACCATAGCAAACAAGTCATATTATTCTATCCAATCTCACGTTCCATAAACATATTCACGTTCCATAAACATATTCCATTATCTCTATCTCAAGTTCCATCGGCATTATGCCCCAACACATCCGTATTGATGCACGACGCCCAACGGCTTAGACTTCTTATACTTATACTCAACGCGTTCCATTCATAAGTTATTCACATAACAGTAATTCCGTAGTTACTTAGTCATTTCGTAGCTTCCGTGCACGAGGGCACGCTTAACGCCATAATCAGTATTCTAGACCTAGTGTTCAATGTTCTCGGAGTCGTGCACGTGGTGCACATATCGATATTGCCTTTCAATGTTCTACCATCACTGCCCTACCGCGACCCGTACACTTGATGCGCATCGCTTTAATTGTTCAATGTTCAATGTTCTATCTTAATGTTCGACACATACTAAGACCTTTAACCGTTCGAGCCACGTTCGCTAACTTAATGTCAACTTACGCATACATGGATACATTTTATTAGACGTGAAGAAGTAGGGAGAGAGTCAAAAACCCGCCCACCTTAAGCCGATACGCCTTATCGTCTCGTCGAGCTGATGTGGCTCGATTCCATAACTTACTTGCACGGCTAACTCTCCTGACTTAGCCATTCCATTCAACTATTCGACTGATTCGGCGTACCGTGCCCATGCCACGATCCGTTGCAAGGCGACGATTTAGTTTTGCGGACACCTTAGTGAACAAGACAAATTGTCGACCCCTATGATTCAACGTAAAAGCGTAGCCTACACACCAGATCAATCGAAGTTAATACTTTATTCAAACCGAACTTATGCTTTGCATCGATTCGCATCGATACTTCATCAGGTCAATGCAACTCTTCGAGTCAACGACTCATCGTAATGCACCGTGCGGAGCGGGGCATTACATAATATACCACTCAAAACAAGGTTCGTTCTCGAACCGAAACCAACACTCAATCTAAGTATTTTGCTAGATCGTTTCACAATCTTGTGCCGCTATCGTTTGAATCATACAACTAAGTTTGGATCGTACACATATTTTAGGCATCCCACCAATATATGTATTTCAGCCAAGCTCAGTTGTAGGATATCGGACAAGGCTAACAGGCTCAACTTAAATCCTCAAGCACCAATCATTCCGATTAATGGGTTTCATAATTAGAAAGTCAATGGTAGGTTATTTCAAATCTATTATGTCTGTACAAAATCCTCTAAAAATCAATATAAATTCATCCTAATTAGTTATGGTAACCTATTATAGGCTCAACCAAGGCTAGTTGAACTAGTTCTATGCCTATATGGCTTATGGAATTGAAATTGACTCCGAAAAGCTATTTTGTGGGTCTTGTGTGTCATTTGAAAATAAATAGCACGTGAGAACTCAATTGAGTGGAACACCATTGGTATGTGTGTGGTAGGCTCAAAATGGGTCAAAACCATATATTGGGTAGAATGGTTTGGATCGAGATCGAGTCTCAAATCGAAATTGGAAAACAAGTCAAATGTTACGGTAAAGGTGGTAGTTACATTTTTGACCCAAAATTTTACATGAAAAATATAGTACAAGGGAACATATTTGAATGGGACATGATATGTCAAACTGAAAATGGACTCATCTAGAATACGAATATGGAGCTAGATTTGAGAAATTGATAATTGTTGTGCTTCAAGAATCAAAACTACAGTAAAGTACTTCTATAGTCATAATTGATTATAAAATATAGTTTAATATTAAAATAACTATATTAAATAAATATATATTAATTTAAAATAATAGACAAAAATTAGGGGACTTACAACCTACCCGCTTTAGAAAATTTCGTCATCGAAATTAAAAGAACACTAACATATATAAAATATATATCATAAAAGATAAGCTAATATCTTACCGGAATCCACAAATAGATGTGGATACCGTTTCCACATAGAATCCTCACGCTCCCAAGTAGATTCTTCTGGAGAATGATGCTTCTATGCAACCCAAACTAATCTAATCGTCTGCCTTTATGTGTCTTCTCACTAGTATCCAAGTACCAACTGGTGCTCCCCGTATGATAGACTGGGTCCTATATTGTCACGCCCCAGTTCCCAAATACTTAGGAACCCAAGACATGAGCATGCTAGCTGTACGACTAGAATAAGTATTCCTAATTTAATGGACTTATTCTAATCGTAGTACGCTGAATCCTACAACTACAATATAATAGTCATAGGTAATCTAATATCTCTCCATCAACAACATATCACTATAATCTCATCAACAGGATAACAACATCAACACAAAAGATATATAATAATGTCTGACTAAATATAAATAGAAATAAGTCTGACTATCTAAATTACATGATATGTCTGAAATATCCAAGTCTAGTGGAAATATATCCACAAAAATAAAATACAATGCTAGAAACAATAAACTACTGAAATAAAAACATAGTCAGGACATAGCTAGCTAGATAAAATATCTATGACTCTAATCAATTATCAACCCCTGGATTAGGAAAACTCCTTAGGCACAACCTCTATATCCTCTGTAAGAAATCCGGGGTGGATACCTGGTCCATAAACTGTAGGATAAAGGTGCTCGTCCATATCTGGAAAAGAACCATGTCCTTAGAGGGACGTAATCACTACAACAAAAAACCCTTTTAATGACGGCTAAAAACCGTCATTAATGACTAACCCTGACGCTTTTTTTTCACAGCAACCGTTATGAAAACGGGTGTTATAAATGTTTTTTAAAAGCATCATAAAATAACCGTCATGAATAGTTTCTATAAAAACGTTATGAATAGTTAATATATAGTGCACAATTCAGAACAGTTTTTAAACGTCATGAATAGACAATATGTATAGGCTCAATGCAGCACATTTATAACACTTTATACTATTCAAATTAACATATTTATAATGCTCTATACTGCACAGTATATATTACATTCCAAAAAGTTAACATTATATATCACCATCTTTATTACATTTCTCAAAATAGAGTACATATCAACATCTTCATTACATTGAATATCCAAATACAGAATGTACCCAAAAAATAGGAATAAATCTCTCTTTTGCTAACCAAATTATTAGAAATATTTACTTAAGTAGATTCTGACCATGGATCTTCTCTTTGCCATCTCTTGAAGATATCGAGAGTCCCAAAGAGAAGTAGTGTCGCAGCTGAGCGACGACTTGGTGCTGCTGCAGCCGGCGCCGTCGTGGGAGAGCCTCATCCTCTGATCCCTTACTCTCGCCTGAACCCTCATCAGCGCCTGCATGCACCTCAGCGTCACGTTGTGCCCTTTTTGCAAAAAATCGGAAATGTCAGCTTAGCACTAGTTCTTTTAGCCTCCATATGAAACATATAGTTTAAAACCTCAAGTATTTTTCATAAAAACTCACTAGTTCTTTTATGCATTAAAAACAACATGAGCTAAAAAAACCTCTTATTCAGAAAATAAACAAATTATTGAAGAAGCCGCCATTCAGCTAGGAAGAGTAGGAAATGACCTATAGGCTCCGGAATTGACAAATAAACCAAATACATACCATTAAAACCTGATCAGAATTAATTTGATGTATTAATTCAAAGAATTTGATGTATGAACCAAATAAAAGCACAAATATTTAATGTACCAGCAAGTTTTTTGGCAGCCTGTTGTGATGCTAGCACTAAAGAGGTGCACAGATGCTTCACGTCCTCCGCTTGGACAATGTCCGCAAGAGGATTTGATCCTGTAAGGTAATTCTGTGAGCCTGGTTAAGATTTGATCCTTCACAGCTGGCAAAAAATAATAAGAAAATTATTAGAAAAAAGTAGAAACGATATTTCATACTTTTAGGCATAATTTTACATATTACTTGTTGTTCCTCGCTAATTGTGAAAGGAATAATACTGCATGAATGATGTGAATTTATATAATAGATATACAACTTCTACAAATTGTAACAGTCAGTGTATCTGATTGTCACATTGTAGAGTATTGATCTTTGCCATGACCAAATCATTATATCGATGATGTTTTTTGTCGTACTTTATCTTTTACTTTTTTTTCCTTTGCTGACATGATCCAGAAATAGAGCCCCTATTTCGGTATTGCTAAGGACTAATATCGGATTGGGTCATCCCAAACAAATACAATACGGCCCGTATGTATAGGTATCAGCCAATATTGTAAACCTTTAAATCAATAAGCCTTCAATTCAAGAAGACCTTGAGTAGTATAAATATAGATTTAACAATAATAACATTCTGAAAAATCATAGCAAGTGGCATCCAATAGCAGGAAGGTCAATGTTGATTTTTAAAAAAAATCGATTCTAGAATTCATATCATAATAAACTTCTGTGCTGGAATTTGTCCAAACACAGAACTCTAAAAAGTTCCAAATGAATAAAAGTTCCAAATGAATAGCATTTGAAAGCAGCATAGCCAAGTAGAACAGAATTTGTGTGCTACCATACCAACATCTTTTAATCATTTCAGTAAATGAAGACCATATATATATATATATATATATATATATATATATATATATTTTTTTTTTTTTTTTATATATATATATATATATATATATATATATATATATATATATATATATATCCTTGTGATATATTCAAGCACAACATGCAAATATTACAACTACATCAATAGTAACAAAAAACAGCATGAATAGAAACTAACCTCTTCCACACTAAAATGAAGGTTACGCCAATCCAGAACTCAAATTAACTTCCCCACCAAACTAAGCAGTAAAATATGAACTCAAATCAAACAAAGCAATTCTTCTGAATTTCTAAGAAATGAGAAAGAAGTAGACAAAGCCAAAATGAGCCTCCAGATGATATAATTAGCAGTCTAAGTCAAAAGTTAACAGCTTAGAAATGACTGAATTTCTAAGAAATGAGAAAGAAGTAGACAAACATCAGCAAACATGATCTCTGGAAAACAGTGTAAAAAATAAATAAAAATCCTTTCTTCATCTTTCTTTTTCTAGTGAAACATAAAAATCATGAACAACCCTGAACAATCAATATCATAAAATAAAATTGAAGGAAAAAGAACCAAACTTAAGTTTAAATAATCAAATACCATACATAATTATGAACACCCAAATCACTAACAAGCCAATTATCAACATTTCCTGAGGGCAATAGCAGGAATTGAAGAAGAAAGAAAGGACCAACCTAACCTTTCATGTTCAAAACCAGACCAAGTGATGGAAAACTGACCAAAGCAAGCTCCTTTTTATCTTTCTTTTCTAATGAGTCACAAAATCATGAACCCATAGCATAAGATTGAAGGAAAAAGGGCCAAACTTTAGTTCAAAGAATCAAATATCACACATAATTAACAACACCCAAATCATCACCAACAAGCCCATACCAACATTTCCAGAAGGCAATGACAGGAATTGAAGAAGGAAGAACCAACCTTTTCCTGCTCAAAACCAGACCAAGTGAAGGAAAACTGACCAAAGCAAGCTTCTCTATTATTAATCCATAGAGCAGCAAAACATAGAATATGTAAAACATTTTTTTTGATTTTATAATGGTTAACTTCCTGATACCAAAGAATATGTAAAAACTTGACTGCGGATTGTATGCAGTAGACAACGGGACTAATATTCACTGGAGGCACATTCTTGGTTGACTTGACCGGAGACTGATTTTTTGTTGTGAGCAGAATTTTAAGAATGCTATGCCTAGAACCAAGGAAGTGCATTGAGCAATAGCCACCGCACACATTTACACTTTCAAAGTTAGTATGGACATTAATTATTACAGAATGCAAATAAATCTGATAAATTTACCTTATGAACATCAAATTTGAGAGAGAACAGCCCTCAGCTTTGCCACGTTCTCGTGCCGCACCCTCTCCACCGCCTCCATCTGCTGCTCGAACTCCCTCCTCCCGACCCCGACCTCCTTCAGTCTCTTCACCACCACCGTCGTCGCGTCCTCCAGCAGCGCTCTCAGCTCCGCCACCACCGTCGTCGACGCTCTTCCGCCGCATTTCTTCGACGAGTGACCCGACGGCGCCGGCTCTTCCCGAGGATCCCGATCGCGAAGCGAAATTGAAATCGAAGAAGAAAAAATATAAGCCCTAGAAATCGAAGAAGAAATCCATCAGAAACCCTAGAAATCGACGAAGCATAAACAAAATATAAGCCCTAACCGAAGAGAAATTGGAAGAAAAATCGAACCTTTGCGTAGATCTGGAGTTTGGGAGAGAAATTGGAGTCAAACTGAAAAGGAGGAAAAATGAAAAGTGGAAAATTGGAGGAGAAGAGGTTTGAGGAGGAGAGATGCTGCTCCCTTAGAAAATGGATGAGAAATGAATTTTCTCTCTCCCACTTAGCTTTTATACAGTGAAAGAATTACAAGTTTGCCACCGCTCTAAACTATTAATAACGCTTTATTTTATAAACGTTATAAAAAGCCCAGAATTAGCCCAAACCGTCATAGAAAAAAGGTATTTTTCAACTTAATAACGCTTATGTATCAGCCGTCATTAAAACTCCTTGTCGAACGTCATTAAAAGGGTTTTTTGTTGTAGTGAATAAGATACAAAATAACAAGCTACAATAGGAAATGAAATAAATACATGAAATAAACTGGGTAAACTATCCATCTATGTGAATGCACGTCGAAGATGAATTTTGGCCATATGGGTAGGTAAGGGAGTAGTTTTAGCGTCAACCAATGCTGAAATATATACTAGCATACCACCCAACCGTATCGGAGACTAGTCCATGGACACTGTCAGATATATCCAATAGTATAGTCTATAACAGCGCACTGGGGCTTATGTATATTGTCTGTCTCATACGCCTACTAATAGTCTTCCCCTCCCATGTCTTGCTCAAATCACATCCATGATTTGGGCAATCCACATCTCTATGCAAGTCACTAACTAGACTCAATATAATCACTATATGTACCGACATACGAAATGCTCGTACTGGTAGCTAGCCATATGCGTAAGCTCATTGCTAATGGAGGAGCCTTCTAACCTCTAAGACACACACTCACTATCATATCAATGACACCATCGGTAGCACCCAAGTCACACTTGGACGCACAGAACTAACACATCTATTCTTATGCACAACAACAATCCATGTATTATAAGAAAAGTAGCAAGGTATCTTGCTGGGAATGCCGACAAAAGAATAAAGTATCGATCCATCTCCAACCTCCGTAGACAAGTGATCATGAACTTTTAGAAAATATAAATAAACTAAATAAATATCACCATAATACTTACCATGTATATACTTACCTTATTTAGACTAAACCAGTCACAAAATAGTCAACTAGTCTATACTATTTATAGATATAATAATCTATATATGGCAACCTATTATATAATATTATATACTAAAGATATATACATTTAATTTCTGAAAAATATCATAATAAATTCTGAATATATTTTATATAAATATATTTTTTAGAAAATAGACTAAATTACTATATTAAAGTATCAACACAACATGCCACATAGAATTCTAATTCGGAAGCAAAAAATCATAAAAAAATATACAAATTATTTATTCTGGAATAAATGAAAATAATTAGTTTTAAATATAATTTTTTTATCTAAATTTATTCAATTTATATCATATTTAAATCTCACGAAAGTTTGGAATCAAAAAGTTGGGTTTTGAGCGGTGTGTTGGTGTCCGAAATTTGATAGAAGCAAAGTAATAGCATAACATCATGAGATAGTTGCAAATATTTATGAGCAATGATTCTAATGATAGATATAGATGTTAGAGACCTTACTAAGGTTTTGTTTGAGATCCAACAAGGTTCAAAGTCTTCGGAAAAGTCTCCGCACGGAAATTCATCAATTCTGGATAAGTTTCGGTGTAACGGACGCCACGGCCAAACCGAGTGGAATCGTGTGAGTTAGAAATTGAAAATGAAATAAGATATGTAGGGATATCCATTAAATTTAGTTTGAGGAAAAATAGATGTGAAAAACTATTTTTAACCTATTTTACAAAATACTATCCTGCTGAATTTCAGTAAAAAATAATAGATTTTTGGTGTCTTCGAAGACTTGGATCTCTCTCTGAAGCCAACGTGGTGCTCCCGAGAGTTGCTAGGATGATGGAGGAAGTTGAGAGGCGTGTGGGAGTGGTGGTTAAAGGCTTGGAACACGAAGAGAAGAGGGGTTTTGGGGTCGGCCAAGGGGGTTGTGGGTGGCGGCCAATTATAGTTGGGGCTCGGGTTTGGGAGTATGGGAGAGGTGGTGTGCGGCTATGGAGGAGTAATAGGTATAGAGTTTTGATTATCTATGAATTATGGAAATATAGGTTTTGGTTTGAATTGATTTGGAGTTTAATTGGTCTTCCAATCAATCAATTAGAATTGAAGTTGTAATAGTTTCCTTATTTGGATAGGATATTGGACTTTGGTCAAAGTTGTGGAGATTTGAGCACATGGATACTCCTAAATTAATTTAAATGAATTTAATAATGTTCTTCTATGAGTTAGCACCCTAGAGTTGTCTCCACTAAGTTAGGTTGACTAGGGTTAAGTCCTAGAATTATTTCCAAGAGAAATAAACACCAAAATGATCAGAAACGGGTCTTATGTGCCATTTGAAAATAAGTAGCACATGGGGACTCAATTGAGTGGGACACCATAGGCATGTGTGTAGTAGGTTCAAAATAAGTCAAAATTATATATTGGGTCATTTAGGTTGGATCGATGTCGAGTTCCGAAATCAAGTTGGAAAGCACAACAAGTTTTACGGTAGATAACCTTTTGGCCTGAATTAACCAAAAAGTTATGCGACGAAAATAAAATACAAGAGAACATATTTGGGTGGAACATGATATATCAAGGTGAATTTAAATTTGTCTTGAGAAAAATATGAAGAAAGTTTCTAGAGATTGACATTTCTTGTGCTCCAAAAATCAAAGCTACGAAAAGTTAAATATTACGATCATAAATAATAGTGGGAAAATAAATCTACTAATAACTATACTAAACAAAAATAAATGAAAAAAATAACTCTAAAATATATGGGGCTTACATATGTGATCTTGGAATTGTCGACTACATGGCTAGGATCAGTAGCATACTCGCTCAATTGCGAGGCATGGATTACATCCTGCACTCTCGCTAATGATGGAACGATGCAAGACGATATGCTACTTCTCCAACATGCTCTATATTACCGAGAGGGTTACAAATCTAGAGATAAGGTTTCTAACTTGTCTCTTACGCCTTTATCTATGACTAACCATAGAAAAATCATAATTCCTTCGAAACTTTGTCAATCCTTAAACTATATACTATAATCTTATAAGTTACATCACCAACTTCTATAGTAGTTCAATTAGCGATCCACTCCTCCTACCTATAAGCAATCTATGCAATTCTTACAAGTAAGCCTAACCATTTATACTTATTTGGGATAAAGGTCGAGGCTGAACTAGACGACTAATAAACTTATTGGTCATCCTTCTGGTCCTATCGCTTTATAGGTCATTTCAAGACTAGTCTTACCATGTATAGAGATGATCGTCCATTCTACTTAGATCTTCTTACTCTATCTAGCACTCTTAGATTACTAGCCATCTTGACACTATTATTAGATAATAATTCCTCTAGTATTTCTAACCTAAACCCTATCTTAGCAAAATATAGCATAATTTATCTAATAATTCTATAGTTGATTGTTGAGGTTAGACTTTATACTATCCTATATTCTAACTTATTCCTTGGAGAAGTATCCATGATATTCTACCCACCTTAGCTACTTACCTAGTCCTGTAAAGCATATTTTCTTATCTTCTTCAAATAAAAATTCTTTACATAGTCTATCTATTTGAGACATCTATCCAAACCCTTACTACCTTAAATAACTAGTTCCCTTTTAAAACACTTTTATCAACTACGCTATATTAAATGATAGATTACAAATGGTTCATAAAGCACGAGTATTCGTCCGTCTAAAATAGGAAAAGACGAAAGTCCAAGACAAGGAGTTCAAGAAGGAAGATCGACTTCAATTATGAGATCCAAAGACGATGGCTAAAAACAAAAGGACTTTCAAAAGCAATTGTGGATTGAGATCCTAATAAAATATTCTAGTGCAGGTTCGCTCGGCACAGTAACGTAACTGAAACAATATGCTCTGAGCTGCATGGGCCACCACAAAAATATGTAACACCCTAATCCCAAAATACGTAGGACTATGAGATCATATAATGCCAGCTATGTATGGAGAGGACTCCAGCCCAGCTCGAATGCATATAAGCTGTCTAAAATAAACTACATATTTATAATAACTAACTCTATCTCAATCCATTGAAGGTAAACTCTTAAACCAAGTATACTAGTGTTGGTCAGGCATTAACATACCGGTTCGTACAAGTAACAAGAAAAGACAACATACAATAAAGTGGACCAGACTCTAATACAATTATCTTGAACAAGCTTACGAAGAAGAATAAAGCTTGTAAAACTAGGCTATATAGCAACACGGTTAAAGTTAAATAAAACATAATATTGGATGAATATAAAAAGGTATTAACTAAATATACACCTGAAATCCTAGAGAAATAATCATCAATCCTCCATCTAATCTACAAATGAGCTTAGCAAAACCTGGAGAGATCACTAGGTCCTCAGGGAACTAGTAAGACACATAATTTACAAGCCTTCTTTAACAGTAATAACATGCATAGAAAGACAGGGAATAGTATAAAAAATAAAGACGGAAGAATACAAGAATGAAATCTAAAGGAAATGGCATGCCATTGAGAATCGTATTGATAAATGTGACTACAGGTAAATTGAGGTAAAACTACAACTCGATGGAAGCTCACGGCCCTATCGATAATAGCTCTGTGGGGGCTCACAACCTATATTAAGTCTCTAACGTGGCTCGGTGGGGGGGCCATAATAGAGAGTGGTTGTCACGACCCGCACCCAGTTTAAGGGCACGAGATCGTGGGTACGTCCAGCCTACACCGCCGTGTCAGCGATAGAACGTTGTCCTAGGTCTCAAACATCTAACACAGTACAAATGTACTTGTACAGAATATACTCTCCAATCGGAGGATATCTCAGAAGATATAACTCAATCACAAATCTAAAGATAGATAATCGGCACAATAAAATTGATATGAAATAACATAATGAGATACAACCAGAAATGAAATAAGTTTAGGTGTTATCAATACTACAACATAACATCAGAATAATACAATCTCAAAGATAGCATAAATAAGATAGATAAAACCTAGCAATCTAGCCTAGGAACTATGGTAGTCTCCTCAGTGCAACTGGATCCTCCTGAAGGTCCAAGTCGCAAGTGTCGTCTACGTCAGCTCCAAAGTGGGTAGTGCCAAGGTCCTCCAGGTTATCTGTAATATTTTGTCAACGGGTCCAATCAGGACAGGAACGAGCACATATCTCTGAAAGCAGTTCTGTAACATGGTATGAAATATAGAGCAAGCAGTAGCATAATATACATGAAATGCTGTAAGAAGATGTACATGAACAGTAGAAATAGACAAATCTGAGTACATGGAAGTTGTTTAGAAAATAAGAACTGTAAGTAAATATAAGTGATTTAGAGAACAAGATGGTTATGTAATCGGTTTAGGTTTGCACATGGTTATTCTATGGTAACTCTATTATACGTGAGGGTATAATAGATACGCACAATTTTACATACTTGGGAAATTAATCACATAACCGCTTCTACTCACCTCTACCCCAATCAATACACAAGGATCTTGTCAAATTACGTTACGTACATGATTGTTAGTTTACATGGAGCACAAGTGAGCATATAAGAGTACATGAGAGAACATGTGTGTACATGAAGAAATACGAGTACAAGGAGTACATGATGCACATGATAAAGTACATGAACAAGAAATACCCGATGCACCCGATGAGGGGATAACATCTCATAAAAAGATCCATATAGTATCAATCCATGTTAACAACGTGCCAGCATCAACTAAAGTAGTCTAAACCAGGCTATATAGATACTATCATGAATGAAAACTAACAAAGATTGTATTCACCTTATACCCTGAGCAACTGATATGTATAGATATACAAACTGGTGTCATAGAGTCCTATTTAGAGCAATACAGGTTATAATGAGTTCAATATTGAATAATTGAAGTTTACAATACAATCTACATGATTTCAGGTCAAAGTCAACTCTAAGTCAATCTGGTCAACCTAGTCAAACTAGGTCAACATCTAAGCTAACTTGGTCAACTGTCTAGGGTTTGGTCAAACTCTAGTCAACAAGGTTACAAAGGCCTAGTAGGTCCATTTCTAGGTCATTCTATAGGGTATCTCATAACATAGACTAGGATACCAATCACACATACATTTACCCTATATAACATACATACCATACCTCTCACATATCTATATATACACTCACAAATATATATATCATATATGTACACTCACACAGTATTCTCATAAACACATAGCTAAACATCAATCATAGGCATAAAACCTCAACACATAACCTTCTACCCAACTGGACTGAACCCATATATAGGGCATCAGAATTCTGAACATACAAATGAGTATCAACCTCATCTCCTCAACCTAATGCATATACATAAGGCCATCTTTATCAGATATCATATAATATAAAATGTGTCACAGCAAGGTGAAAGAGTGAAATGAATGTCAAGTGTACAGAGTGTACAACTAGTGTTCGAGTGTCAAATACAATGTGCAGTTGTGTCAACAGAGTATAAGAAGTGTAAATATGGTATCAGAGTGTGCGGTGCATATACAAATATGTCAATTGAAGAATGAATACCAGTGTGTGTGTCAATGTGAGTGTACAAGCATATCAACATACGTCAATGGAGTGTCCCAGTGTCATGAATCTGTGTCCAGAGGGCAGTGTCAAACGAGTATCAGATAGTGTTAAATATGTATCAGAGTTGTGTGTGCGTGTGTCGAGCAAGAGTGCAGTATATGTTCGAGTGCCAAAGACAGAGTGTAAAGTGCCAACATGTGTTTAATGGAGTGTCAAGACAAGTGTCCAATGGTGCAAAGGGTGTGTCAAATATGTGTCCATGTGTGCACAGCAGTGAATGTATCAGAACATGTGTGTGTTAATGTAACCCCCGCTTTCCCGAATTATTTTTTTATTTATTGGGATTTTTTTAGATTTTTTTTATGGTTTGAATATTTAATTGATTTACCAGTTTCTTAATAATGCAATTTTTAATTAAGAGCCAATTTAAATTTGGTTTCAAATTTTATTTTTCCCTCTAAACTTTTTTAAATTCTAAAAAATTTGAATTTTCAAGTTTGTTATAACTAACTTTGTGGTCCCCATTTAGTTTCTTTAATTTTCTAACTAATTTTCATTAATATCTATAAATAGTGAAAAGGAAGAGGGTCTATCTGCACTTTTCATTGGGAGGAGGGACCCCGCTGGAAATATCTTTGGCGGAGGGGGGGGGTTATTTGCAAAAGTTCCAATTCCTTTTATTTAACAGAGGAAGAGAGAGAGTGTCATCAGCTCACTCTCATTCTTCTTTATGCTTCGAACTCTTCTCTGCCATTTCACTCCGGCCGGTGGCTATCGGCGAGTTTCACTGCGACGGCGGAGATCCTGAAGTGGCGACGACGGCTGTGTAATTCTCTCCGGCGACGAAGCACTCAAGGCGACGGCGAACGGATCTTTCGACAACAACTGTGAGAACTTCTCCGTCGATCGTCGTCTTCTTCGACGGATCCGCAGGCCTTCGTCTCCGGTGATCGACGGCAGAGCTTTGGTTGATCGGATTCCATTGGTAAGCCTCTGTCTCTTTCATCTATTCTAGTGATCGATCACTATTAGATTGTTGATCGATCATTCAATTGGATTTCTTGGATCGATTTGATGCTTGGGGATCTGGAGTCATTATCAATGATTTTGGGTTGTCTGAGTAATTTTTCCTATTTAGAATTTTTAAACATGTTTTGATAATGGATTTTCTTCTCTTGCACTAAATCTGTTCGACAGAAGGTCTAAGCAGAGTCTCGAATCGGCTGGACACGAGAAGGCAGTGTCTGATTCCCTGGATCGTGTCCTTGCTTCGATCTGAATCGTTTCTCAGGTACTGATTCATCTTCCATATTAATTAGAGTATATTGCGATGTGTTTAATTGAGTGTCGTGTTTGGCCAGGGTCAGGACGAGGGGTTAACGGCTAGTCAGTTTCGAGTTGTGTCTCGTTCATGTCCTGGAGGCATCGAATGCGTGTGTCTGTGGTTGGGGAGATTGTGACTGTCTTGAATAGTGTTCTGTATATGCAAGGAAAGGATTGGCGAGAAGTACGGGCTTCGTTGCAGTCATTTCCAGTGTGTATTAATCCTACAGGGAACAACTCACTCAATCTGAGTTTTAAATGTACTCTATGTTGTGTGTGTATGTCTGATGCTTTGGTGTCCATCTCGTGGGAGTTGTGGGGGACACATTCGACTGTTCGTGAGCACAGGTGTCTTGTTCTCCCATCTTCGGTATATATGTTAATCTGGTGTCGTTTGGAGAAGTTTTTGCGTGTATGTAAAGGTTGGAGATCAGTAGGGGTTGGGTTTTGTTTAAGCTTTCTTTGAATATTATTTAGTTGAATTTAGGGTTTGACTTATGTCAGGTTATTTGGATTGGGTTCATAACTGTATAGTAGTTAAATGGTCACTTCTGTTGTGGACAGGGTTAGAACCAGTTGAGAATTATAGGGTAATTGGTTAGGAGGGCTGGGCTTCAGCCAGTGGATAGTCACTTCATTTTCTGTGGGCTGGATCATTTGAGATGATAGTCTGAGCTGTGGTTTCTAATATATTGAACCATTTTTCCTTAGCAAATTCTTGATATTTGATACCAGGTTGGACCAGAGCCCAATGTATTTAAATTTAGTATAAATTTGTGTATAAGTATGCCATTTGGACTAGGGCCGGGCTTATCTTCTAATGTATGTAATTAGTAACCTAGTGATAAATAGACTTTGCAATATTAGTGATACTAAATTGTATATAATGAATAGATTCGTTATTCATGTCTTAATAGTTATGTATTTAGTGTTTAAATGTTTTACTTTAAGTACCTTGCTAGTGCCAGCATGTTACTATAATTTTTAATATTTTTAAATATTAAAATACAAAATTACTTTAAATCATGTTTTGACCAATAAACTTATAAGTATAGATTGCTAGGAAAACAATTCTTAATATTTTAAATCTTGTAGGTGTTGTTTTTAACTAACTATTATTTGGATAAATGATTTTTCTAAGTAGAGTCAAAATATTTCTACTAGTAATACTTTATAATAATTTTGTTAAAATACGGTTTGGGGAATTATTTTGAATGAAAGTTAGTATATAGATGTATTTATATTTTCTAAACAATTTCTATTTAATATATATAGTTAGCTGTAATTTATATGTTACATAGTGATTTAGCTTGTTAAAGATTAGTTAGTCAAATTTAGCTAACATTATATTTCAAATAAATAGTTTCTAAACTTTACTTTGATAATTAGGATAATTAGTGTAACCTCTCAATGTTTTGTGGTATTGCTAAGTTATATATAGCTTATTTTGCTATAAAAACCTTTTAACTATTTTTTTAAATAATAATAGTATTATATATTTTACTAGGTTTCCTTGCTAGCCAGTAGAAGTAGAGTTGGCTAATTTACATAGTGATTGGTTAGTTAAACGATATTAGCTAGATTGACATTTTAGAATCTAACCAACTTGTACAAATTCTAGGTGGACATTGAGACTCATTGGTTTGAAGAGCAAGGCAAGTACACCGATTCGATCTCTTTACTCTGTATTTCTGTCTTGTTTCTTGTTCTCATATTGACACATTGTACACACGACTGTTCATTGTTCATTGTTCACCGTTCATTGTTTACCGTTCACCATTCATTGTTCAAAGTTCATTGTTCCTTACTTGTACATTGGGGTGGGGAAATACTACAGATATGTGACCAATCCTATTTTAGCTAGGCATTGACTAATAGCTTAGGTCTCACATCGTGCACGTGGGACTCTAAGCCGTTCCATTTTTCATTGTTCATTGTTCACTGTTTACCCAGCCGGTCACATACTCTGATAGTTATTTCACTTGCATGTTACACTGATAGCATAGTTCATTGTTTCTGGATCCGGTACTATAGTTCATCGTTTATTTCTTGTACTACAGTTTCATATTCCTATCTGGTACCATGGTTCATCTTGTGATTCTTTTTCATGCATTTCAGTTTACATTGTTTAGAGTTTCTTGTCGGGGTTGTACTTTGCTCTTTTTCTGAAAGGATCGTTGCAGGTTTACTTGGGGATGTTGTATCTTCTTCATGGGCCAGAGCCCGAAGCCAGGATAGAGTTGTACCTCAGGATGGACTTAAAATTTCAGAGTTATAGTTAGGTCTTTTCTTAGATTTATTTTTAGAGGATTTTATCATGTATTGTATTGAGGATTTCAGGATTGTATAATTTTTATTCATGTTACCGAATTTGTCTCCGAATGATATTGTATAATTAACTTATGGATTGTGGTGATTCTGGGAACATGTATAGCAGCTGTGGTGGTTTATATTTCTTGTATCTTGGAGTTTTCCTTAGTATTGTACAGCTTACTTCATCGTGTCCATCGACGAAGGCTGGGCGTGTCCGACTCGTATCTGATTATTCGGGAGCGGGGCGTGACAGTTAAAAGTGTCAATATGTATGCAGTGATAATGAAGTGTACAAGTCTCAAAGAGTGAGTGCATGAAGAGTAGTGTGGAGTTTTAAATGTTGTAAGATAGTAAGTGAACAAGGTGTCATAGTAGTGTACTGTGTCAAGAGTGTTTCAGAGAAGTATCAAATGAAATGCAAGAGAGCAAAATGGTAGGATATTGGTCTAAGCAGTAAAATAATCTGATATGCAGGTAATGCAAGTGGGCAGTGTATCCAATTGCAGTAATGCAATGTACATGACATGTCATCTGGCAATGATATGTAGGGGTGAGCTAATATGGGTGAAATACAAAAGGGGGCAGGACAGGTGATGCAGAACATGCAATTGTAGTATTCAAACATGCAGGACAAGGTATCATGAGTGTTGCAGACTTCATATATGCAGGAATTGTGAATGTAGGAATGATATCGGGTTCCACAAGGCTCAGTTGGTTGATACTCTTCAAGTATCAACCATCTGATACTCTTCATGTATCAGCATCTGATACCCTAATGAACCCATATGCAGACATGTGTACGATGGGAGTATGACTGAACTATTTAGGGATAAGGACTAAACATGTGAACAAAGCTAGAGGGGGTTTCTCAGATGCAGGACAATACCTCAAAGACACTGACCTCGCAAAATTGATCACTCAAACACAAACTCATTACTCACAAGCCCACCACATCTCCTATACTGCTATTGATTAAACAAGATCCTACCCACTCTTCTCATCTAACCCAGGTATCATGGTTGGAATGTTGGTATTAATGGAGGTAGTGGTTAATTAGCTAAATGCAGAATTACTTGGACAGCTGCAGTAGAATGCAAGGTTATACAAGTGAAGGGGTTGTTTCTCATCAAGGGTAACAAACATGTATATGTGTGGCAGATGTGTGAAATGAGGTTGCAGATAATATAATGTAGAGGTTTGAAGGGGCATACAGAGTGATGTGTCAATAAATGTACTAGTGAATGTGGAGTGTCAAGACATGAGTGTCATGTAGATGGTAGTGTCAAGTGGTGTCAGATGTGCTATAGAGTGTACATGTGAGTGTACAGATAGTTTCAATAGGGTGTATGTGCAGTCAGTGAAGTGGTGTGTCAGATATGTGTTCGAGTGTCACAGCAGTATCAGAACTGTATCCAATGTGTATCATGTGTAGTGTCCAATGAGTGTCCAGTGATGTGTCAAAGAAGTGTCAAGTGTAAAATAGTGTCAAAATATAATAGAGCATGTGTGTCAGCAATCGACCGCACAGACATAAGATTTATGGGTCGTGCTACAACTCAAAGGAGCCATGGTTCGAAGCCCAACTCTCATGGTCGAGGGTCAGTCATTGCCCCTACTCAAAAACGTGCCTTGGTGATCAAACCAAGGTGTATCGAGCGAGGACAGGGGCTATGGTAGCAGGCATGCTACTACGGAGTGCAACAGCACAGTCGAGCATTACCGTGTCCAAAAACACCAATCAATCCATACTAATTTCAACTCAGTCATATACCAATGTAATCTACATATAATAAGCTACCCAAATATATAATTTATTTAGAAATTGAAGAACAAAACATCCTATGGGGCATTTCATCGAACACTTGAGACACGTATCCAATACTCTTGTGATACGCAACCCAAATGGATTTCAAATTCGAACCAAACTTAGCCTAATGCTAAGGGGACCCTAAATGAATGCATCTATGGAATGAAAATAGAAATTTGAAAGGTTTAGAGGCTCTTATCATTTGGGAGTTAGAATCCCAATGAAAATCCTCTTACAAAGTTCTTCCACCAAATCCAATGGTCAAATTGCTCTAAATCCTTCCTAGCTAGCCAATAGAGACCTCCTCTACTCAAGGGGAGTGGTTTGCAACTGGTTTGGTTGAATTTGGAGTTGATTTGATAAAAGGAGACAAATTTGGGGAAGAACACAATTAGGGCTAGGGTTTCAATGAAAGAGGGATGAATGGGGGATAATGTTGATCTATATAGGGGGATGAATCCTTGTGTGGCCGGCCAAGGGTGGTAGGCTAGGGTTTGGTTAGGCACAATTGCCCTAAAGGCCTTTCTAAATTGTAAATTCTAGCCCTTTTGCTAAAGGCCCAACTAACACCTTAATTTTAATCCTTAATTAGATTCTAAGTGATTTCTAGCTAGATTAGAGTCTAATTACTAATCTAATTACATTAGCTAGGTCTCCATGGTCATGGTTAGTCTCTAGGCTAAGGTAGTTCTAAGGTTTCACTAGCAAATAGCTAAATTATAATATATCAAATTAAATAATATTAAAATAATAAAAAATTCCCCAATTTATTACTAACATGATTTAAATCCATTATTTAATAACTAACAAGATCAATTTTACAAAAGTTCAAAATTACCCTTATTTTAGAAAAGTGGTAGTTACAATCCTTCCTCCTAGAAAAATTTTGTCCTTAAAATTTAAATTGGTCGTACTCCTCTTAAGGTCACGCCCCCAACAATCATG